>JADOBS010302986.1:0-16175 GCA_015708375.1 Cydonia oblonga | reverse complement strand
CCCCCAAATAACAAACAGAAGAAACTATATTTACAGAACGAGAAAATGCAGAAAAATAAGTGACTTTATACCTAATGTAGGCAAACAGCTATTCAGTTTAAACATAAATGGAATCGAAATTGCGCCGCCAGTCAACTGGAATGTCATAGAAGAAAGAAAGGCAAAATGCAGAATGCTGACTGACTTAGAGAGACAGCTGAGTAAATCTTCAAAAAATAAGGGAACATAAAAGGAAGACAAATTCCTCTCTAAAGGGGAATCATTAAGATAACGATGCCACACATTGAAACCCCGTAGGCGAATACTTGGCAACAAGACAACAAGTTATTCTCATACATTTCACTGTGCTCCACCTTCTACTGCTTCCTTAACCTATCTACTCTTTTCATCAAGAAATCTTGAGATTTACGAACAAATTTAGGATGAAAATGAATACTGTTTTTCTCTAAACCTACATGAATCCAGCATATACTCTAATATAAGGGGATCTATGTATCATACAGGGCAACAAAAGAAGAAATTACTTTAGATACAAACCTTACCAAATTCCCAAAAAAATAAAATTCAGTCATCAACCGACAGTTGCCCTTCTAAATTGAAATTAGCCCTATGACTCAATGGACATTAATCGAAGTTCTCAGGGGATGGAAATGAACTCAAAAACTAAAGCATTGCCACCAGCAACCAGCCTAGACAATTATTTTAAGTTGGGAAAACTGGTCCCAAGATTTGGCTAACAATATTTCCATTATTAAACCAATTGGCAATCAAACAAGTATCAAAACTCAGCTACAAGAAACCGATAACAAGAAACCAACTCGCGCATGGTAAACTCCAAAGAAATGCCGATAAACTTTTGGCATGAGCAATGCACTTATGTAAATCACACTATCAAAATCTACAAACTGAACTGAGAAACCGTAAAACTCATATATCATCATCAATCATAACACACTAGATTAGAAATGCAAGTTATAAGTGATTAAAACGGGATTATAACCTTGTTGGATCTCCATGGGCAGCTAACCAGGGCTCAACCATTGACGCCCCGAAAGAGTCCACGATATGCCGATGAGAATCAGTCTTCTTAAACTCCGTAACCCCGCCGAGAGCTCCCCTTCCACTTCCCATGGACTTACTACACTCAGCCAAATTGGCTTGCTTCCCAAGCCAATTCAACACCTTCAACCCGTCCTCAAATGCCGCAGGGTACCGATTCTCCGGGGCAAGCCGATAACCCACCGCCAAAACTACGACGTCACAGAGCTTCGCAATCCGTCGACAGAAGATATCATTGGCCACCGAGTCATTACTCCCACTGACCCAACCGCCGCCGTGAAACTGCAACATGACCGGCAATTTTCGACCTGGACAGGTCGAATTGCCCGGCGAGTAGCCTCTGTACACTCCGGCGCCGGCATTGGCCATCAAATTCGATCCCTCCATGTCATTGCTACACCCGTAACTGTTCCGTCTCTGCTCGCTTTTCGCCAAATTGGACACCTCCGGATTGCCATAGCTATTGCGCCGAGAAGGGGTGGCCGGTAAATTGTTAAGGCTCTGGCGGACCGGATCGGCTCGGTTGGGCACGTTATTGAGATCGGATCGCTTCGGTGCGGCGATAACCCTAGGCTTGGAAGCGGGTTCAGGTGGGGTGAGGGCGGACTCGGGGAGGAAGATTCGGATAGAGAGAGAAGTGAGGGGGTCGATGTGGATGTCCTTGGTGGCGACGCCGTCGTCAAATATCGGATTGGGGGCGACGATGGTTTCTTCGGGTCGGGAGGTAACGCCAAAAGGGTTGAACTCGTCGGGTTGGTTTTGGATCCGGTTCTGCAAACGGTGCTTCAAGAGGAACTTGAAGAACACGCTGTAGAGCTGCACAGCTACGCTTGGCATTTCTCTCTCTCTCTCCTCTCTCTTTCTCTCTACAAATTGGGGGATTTGCAGAGACTGGAAAAACGAGAAATGGGGGGTGGGATGTTCTGGGTGTTAGTGTAAATTCATGGCGGATTAAGGATTGAGATTAAGGGTTAATTAATCTCCCTGTGAAAGTGGATTCTCATGGGATTAGGGTTTTGTAATCGGAAAGAGAGAGCTTGAATCTGAATTGTAATGGCTTCAATGGCGTGCGAGAGAGAAAGGAGACAATTCTAAGCTGTCTCTCGGATTGATGGCTTGTTCAAATTTTATCATTTTTTTATTCTTCTCAATTTTTATGATTTCCAATTGAACAATACCTACCTACTCATATTTTAATCACATAACTTTGTATAATTATAACCATTCAAATTATGAATTACACTGGAAAGATCATATTTACAAAAAATAAATTAAAACTAAGGTCGTTTAGTCAATTTATTGAAACAAATACATAGACGGTTCGTAATGTTTTTATCAATACAGTTCATTTGTTTTAAAACAGTTTGATGACTAAACGACCTTAATTTTAATTGATTTTTTTTACAGATGTGATCTATATAAGGTGATTTATAATATGACCGATTATGATTATAAACATGAAGTTCAATATATTGACCACGAACAATTTTGAGAAGTTTTGAGTAGAAGTTTCTACTCATATTTAAGTAGTCAAATATTATTCTTTCCAATTTATATTGAGCTTGTTTTGATGTGCTTTTAAAATAACCGAAAACGTTTTTGGTGAAAATGTTTTTAGAACCAATTATTAGTAAAGATGCAAGTAAATCCTGGAAAAACACTTAAAATACTTCCTGGAAGAAGCACATAAATGATGCTTCTTGTATAAAACACTTTATGCTTTTGAAACCCAAAAATATTTCATCTAAAAACGTTTTCAGTCATTTTAAAAGCACATCCAAACGAGCTAATTAGTTTTTGAAGGAGAATTCTGGATTCTAATGTCTTTGTGTGAAAAGAGAAAAATATTTATCAGCAAGGGGAATTATCAAGTGTTTCGTCTTGACGCTATGATGGAGGGACTTGCTGCATTTTTAAGTGTACGCCAAATCACTTGATTGAGGAGTACAATTACATGAGAGGTAAAAAAATCCTACGTCGACTGTTCTGCCAAAAAACTTGGTTTTTTGGCTTTAGAGAAGATGTTAAAATTATATATTGATTGACATTTTCTATCTTAATGTGGGGTAGATATATTTTTATTTTTCTTGGCTTATTAATTATTTTATTATTAAATTTTGACCCATTTGATTTTATAATAATAATAAAAAGATTTTAATTTGACATTCGACTGAAATATGAGACTTTACAAAATGTTATTTTGTTACATTACCTATAAAAATATAATTTGACATTTTAATTTAACATCTTCATTGAAAATGGTTTAAAGCGAATACACGGTTCGAAGCTGTTTATTTCTCAGTTATAACATTTATTTAAGAATTTTGCTATTTAAACCATAGTTTTTTTAAATAACTTTAGGTAAAAACTAAAAGAGTTTAATAAAGTTCATCTCTTCATTGAAGCTAAGATAAAAATCTATATTTTTTTACTTTAGCGTGGGATTTAAATATAAGAAAAACTAACGAAAAATTTTAAAAAAACTTCATTTTTAATGAAAAGTTATTTTTAAAGGTATAATGAATAGTGTCAAAAAATTAAAAATGTAATTTTTTATTAAAAATAAACAGTACCGAAAATGTTTTGGTAAAACTTCTTTTAAATACGTTGAATTGAATGGTGACATGAGTGCTACAATTCATGAGAAGTGCACCTGGCTAAAGTTTGGGTAAACACGGCACTGAGTGTTATTAATTCATCCCGCCGCCCTCTTCAACGCATGATTAAAATAGTCGTCATTTAGTCCTCTTTACGTAAATAAATATTTTTGTTGGTTCAGAAAAAATAGTAGTAGTGGGATACCACTTCAAGTTGGATTATTATTTTTACGGAAAGTTCTTCTCAAGAAATTTTTTTATAGACGGATGATCGAATCTCTGACCTTCCTAAAGATGATACTCAAGAACAGCCCAACTTATGACCTAATCAGTTTTTATCTACTAGACCAAACATCATTGGGTACGGGGAAATAAATATTTCAAATTGCTGATGACAACTCTTTTATAAATATGAAAATATGAGATTACTTGGACAACCAGCTAATTCTAAGTCTGCAATACATTTTTTTCTTTCTAATAACGAAAGAGATTCAAAGTTCAAGGACTCGTTTTAGAAGTGTTTTTAAAATGATTGAAAGCGTTTTTAATAAGTATTTTTGGAAGCAATCATTAGTAAAAATGAAAATGAATCTTAAAAAACACTTAAAGTGCTTATTGTAATAAGCACATAACTGGTGTTTCTTGCAAAAATCATTTTAAGTGCTTTTGAAACCTATACACAAGTTCACCAAAAGCGCTTTCAATTATTTTAAAAACATTTTCAAACGAGCTCCAAATCCTTGTAAAAATAAAATATTCACAACCCACAAGCAAACAAGTGGATAATCATGATTGGACTATGAAAAAAGAAGAGATAAGGTAGGAGTCTCTCTCACTTTTCATCATCACTCCATCTATCTCTTCTTCATCTGCGTCATTTGACGAGCAACTTCAATCGGTTTTTTTAGTTCAGAACATAAAATAATCAGATCATCCTTCCATTTCCTTATCATTCAATTTGTTTCCAAGTGTGTAATTGGACCAATTAGTATATCCTCGTCAGCTACAGATAGGCCATAGGCCATTAATAATTGGAATCAAACATGAATTATTTGTTCAAACCAGGTGAAATCAAGTGGGCCACATAAGGAGAATTCCCGACCAAAGCCGTCAAGATGATATTTCAAACTAATCATGCACTATTTCGTTCTCGAGATGTCAGGATAATAGTGTTTCAAACCAATCAAGCACTATCCCGCACCCCAATGTTAGGATGACAGTATTTCAAACCAATCATGCATGTCCCGCCCTCGAGATGTCTGAGCTAGGGAGACTCTCAAACTGTGACTCTTTATGAACTCTTTGACACCTCACAATTTAATGTCAATTCTCGTGTAACATTATAAAATATTGTACAAAAAATATGAGATAACAGAGAATCCATAGATAGTCCCATATTTCAAACCAATCAAGCACGGTCCCGTCCCCAATGTTAGGATGACAATATTTCAAACCAATCATGCATGTCCTGCCACCAAGATGTCTAGATGACGGTAAAGCTAAGAAGACTCTCAAACTGTGACTCTTTATGGACTCTCTAACACCTCACGGATTAATGTCAATTCTCGTGCAACAGTATAAAACATTGTACAAAAAACATAAGATGACAGAGTGTCCATAGATAGTCCCATTTTTTTAAAGGGTCTCCTTAACATTTCTCTCCAAACCAATAATGCACTCTTCCGCCTCCGAGATGTCAGAATGACGGTATTCCAAACCAATCATGCACTATTGCCCGCAACATTCCGGAATTTACGAGGTACAGGGATGAATACATTTTACAAAAGCAACGTAGTTTGACGATGATGAATTGATGATGATACATACAATACAAGTAAATGAAGATTGAGAAAGAGGATGTCTCTATTAAACCAAACCCCAAAATATGTAACCATTGATACAATATGTAACCATTGATACGTCAATTTCAAGCCTTTTTTGTAAACTTTAGAACCCCGACGACGAAGGATCAGCTTTACTCACCACACCCGCCGAGACCGTTCTGGTGTTGTGGCAGCAGCACCCCCGTTGTTCTTCTACACCCAATCCGATATGTACAGCCCAACATCCCGACATGGAAAACCGAAAGGGGGCTAACCGTATTCCAGATTGAGCAGCCATACGTGTATGCTCTGTGACTTGATCACCGGACAACCCAAATTTCTGCACGTAGGGGAGGAGCCAACAACAAGAAGATTGACATCTCAGAACTTATACAGCAACGTCAGTTTATCGTCTGCATAATAATTTGAACATCGAAACCACTGTAATCACATCACGGGGTATCTCAAAGTTCCTAGCCAGAAGGCTTGCCGGTGGCTCCTTTGGGGGACACAAGCACTGCTTCATTGCTCGTAGCATTCTTTGCAGCAATCTCTTCCAAATGTTTCCAAGCATTTTGACGTTTCAAACTATTTACAGTCTCTTGTGCTTCATCTTCCTGGAATTTGAGCAAGCATTCCTCAAAAAGCTCAGGGTCAATATCAGAGAAAATCTTACGGACATTTAGTGTCAGGCTCTGTACTGCCTGGTTCCAGTGGTTTCTTGCATTTTTCTCCAATGAAGGGAATATGATTGGCAGTAGGACATGTCGGTTCTGTTTGATTAGGTTCACAATGTGATCATTATTCCATAAGAACAGAGCTCTCTCTGCCACCTGCAAATGAAGCACGAACTCGATATATGAGAGCAAGAGAGCTTAGAGCAGAAACAGTAAATCTAGAGTGCACAAACTATCATGAACTCATTTTATTGAAATCCTTCAATGTAAAGTACAGAAGTAAATTAAGGAAAATATTGGTTTCTGTTAGTTTCAGTGCAGCTGAGAACCAAAATCACGTTTTCTTCTACATACTATAAAGCCTGTAGATCGTTCAATAACTGACTTAGCTATGCCAGAAATTTCCCTTCAAAGATACGGACCAACTTGTTTACTCTACGGGTTTCATAGTTAATTATGAGAAACTTAATAGATTCCAGAACAGCCTAAAATATTGCAAGAGTAACTCAAAACAGCATCTTAAGATCTAAGATTTCAAATTTCGAAATGCCTAAGGTGCATCTTCACGAAGAAATATACCAAAAGAAGTTCATCAAAATATCACTTTCTCCATGGTACCATAATTTGTAAGCTTTGAAAAGATTCCCTAGAGGATACAAACTACATGAGAAAACATATAACTCAACAGACATACTACTATGTTTCAAATAACAAGGATCAACACAGGACTGTACAGAAAAGAGGAAACTAGCAAGCAGAAAACAGATGAAAGTGGAGAGGCTGCCCACCTGAAAATGTGAACTGCTTAAGCAACGACCAATTTGGCGAAACAGCGGCACCATGCAGCGCTGGAACTCTGCAGGCTGAGTTGCTTCTAAAACTTCTTCCAGTTCACCTAAGAACATGACCTCCTTAGAACTATTGGTAATAGGCCAATATTTGAGTAAACCCCGAATTATTGTATCAGCAAGTTTGCAGTCTTTCTCCACAAATTGAGTAATGCAGTACGACAACTGCTGGTGGTACAAGGGTATGCATTTTGGTTTGTGAAGTGGAATAAGCACTCGAACAAGAAAGAGTTTGTGCTCTTCTTTCAGTGGCAAAGCAAAACCATTTATTATACTTCCCAAAATCTCTAACAGCTCTGCGATTCCATTATGCTTTTCAGTTTCAAAAATAAAATGATAGAAGATGTTGTTGATTGCTTTCCGGATGAACGGGCGGTGCACCATAAATTTCCCATAGATGCGGTGCAGAACTGTTTTCAAGTAATCCCTCTCTCTGTGGTCCTCTGAATCAAAAAGACCTAACAACCTGAGAACAAAGGAGTGATCTATGTATCTCTTAGCCAACTTTGCATCCGTCTCAGGTGATGCCACAAACCTCAGGAAGAATTCATACACAATTTGCAAGTGCGGCCATGCTGGGTCCATCGAAGGCTCTTCCTCTTCTAAGTCAAAGGCCTCTAATGCTTTGTTTTCAAGCGGTGTAGAAGTGAGTGTTCTAAATAAATTTATGCTCACCATCTTTACGATTTCTTGCATGACAGTTTCTGAGAATTTCCCATTAGCAGAAGCAATGTAATCCACAAGCTCTACCAATGTCTGTCGCTTGATCTCCTTTTCCTTGATGTTCTTCGTTGGGTCATTGAAGTCAAAGACAACACAACACAAGTTCAACTTTTTTATCAACAAATTCTGCTTCTCTGCATTCGGGACATCTTTGAAGCTAGGCAATGCCTCATATGGAGAAGCCAATGAGTTCCCATTAAGCTTTGAAGTCACATTTACTCCAAAGTTTGGAGTAGAATTAGCGCTCGAAAAAGATGCAGTACTTGAGCTCGCATACTTGTTACTTGATATAGAGTTGCCTCTTGAACTGGTGGAAACATTTGAATTAGAGGTAGAGGATCCTCCCACACGATGCTCAGATGACTTGGGCTTCCTCGGGAGCCTATTAAGTATCTGTTTGATCATAACTCAATCGACAAAGGAGAGCTACTAGAGCAAACACAGCATCGGTGATACCCGAAAGACAAGTCCAATCAGGCTAGAAAACCCCAGAAACACAAAGCCAAAATCCGCCACAAAGAAGCAAGAACCGAAGCCTATAAACCTCTCATGTCTTTCCTTGGTAAACACAGTGACTTCCCCTTAATTAGAAACCAATGTTCCAACCCAGTTGGGGAAATCTGGAGCAGTGATACCAAACCCACCTCAAATGAGAACAAAGCTGCATATAAAAATCCATTCGAACCCGAAAATTAAACAGATTACTAGAAATTTCCAATCTTTAATTAACTAAACAATGCAAAAACAACAGCTTTGCTAAACTTTAATCTCTGATCCATTAGCCGAAGCAAAATCCAAGCAAAGCTTGACTTTTTACAACAAACAATCTAACATCACAACCTATATCGGGAAACCCAGATGTAGAAAACCTCAAAACAATCGAATTCGTGTTCCAAGATTAGAAAGTTTGACTTGTGCAAAAACCCACATAAAAAAAATAAAAAAAATAAAACGAAAAATACACTGAAATTTTGCCCCTTTTTACCAAAATTGACAAGAAATTCAGCTGAATCATGACAAAACAAGATCCGGACATGATCTGGAAAACCCATTTGGCATTCTCCGACAAAGATTAACATGCGCAAATTTCAAAGCCAGAAAGTGGAAAGTTATTGCGGAGCTGGAAAAACATGCAATGAAGGGAACAGACAGTCAATTTTCGGAGATACTTACAGAGAGAGAGAGGTCGGAGCTGTTGTTTCTTGTCGGAGATAGAGAGAAATAGGAAAAAGGTGGGGTGGGAGGGGTGTTGCAGAACAGCAAATCTTTGGCGGCCGTAGGATCTTGTTTTTGTTGGATGATTTTTCTCTCTTTTTTTGACATGAAAGTTGTAAAATTTATGGTTTTGATTGAAACAAAAAAAAAAATTGTAAAATTACAATATTATTTATTAATTTATTTGTTTTAACTTTGATCAGGAATTTAAATTTTCAACCTCAAAAGACCAAAACTGTTCCTCCTTGCTCTCACTTTGATTTACCGCAGATGAGGAGAGTCGAGAGAGGTCGCATTTGACTAAAATAACCTTCCAATCTACGGACACTTTCAGTTGGAAAGGGCCTTTGGAGAAGAAAGTGAAAGGTTGAAATTGTAATTTTAGTACTAGGCATTTGACAAACCAGAGTGAGATGTCACTGTGCAGTGTGCTCTATAACTGACCGTCGCAGTTGAAATTTCGGTAAAATTGTCTGATTATAACAAATTCGAACCTATTTTAACTAAACTCTAGGATTTTATTAACGATTTCGAGTGTGATTATAAGTTATAACCAATATAACTAAAATTATCTGATTATAACAAATTTGAACCTACTTTAACTGAATTCTAATATTTTATTAGCGATTTTGAATATGATTATAACTAACAGAACTCATTAATTATCATAATTCATATGTGAAGCTCATTTTTCGTTTTCTTCCGCTTTTGCCTCCACTGGACTTAATTATGACTTGCTTTGCGCGGCTGCGCCCCGTCAAGAGGGCAACCATTTCCCTCCACAAATAAAAAGCAAAATGACATGTATAAAAGAAGATATTTTTTACCGTGACGAAAGTACGCCTTAATACACAAGTGTATAATATAATTGGTTGAAAACTTAAAGAAAAAAAAAGTTCCAACCAATTGTACAAACCGTGTTTCCGACGCAATTAAAATTTTCTCGCATAAAAGGGCAAAGAAAAAGACAGAAAAGCCAACTTTTTGTGTAATCATTCATCATTTACTTGACTAAACAACGACATTTACTCACAAATCCAGCATTTTCAAAGAAATAATTACCCTTCTAAAAGAATATTAAAGCAAAAAATAAGGAAGTAAACCCCTACAGTTCAACAACTACTTCTCACATTGTGACGTTTCAGCAACTTACATTTAGGTCAGATTCAGTAGATACATGTAAAAATCAGACCAACAACCAATCTTGTCAGTTACCAGAAGCATGAAACTCGAAGATCGATCGCTGCACAGGGCGGGGCTAAGAAGTACGCGTGCATAAGTCGCCACATTGTAGTTTCCTAATCATCCATGGACAAAATCACCCCAGGAAATGTCTGCAGCTTACATCTCGTTGGGATCAGTGGAACTTCAACATGATGCAATCATTTCGGTTCGGAGCCATTGTCAAGCATGTACAACAGCACGGGAGGATGGTTCACGGTTTCCTCCAAACAAACGAACTGCACTGAGTTGGAGGGGGGAAATGTACAGAACATCAAAGAAATGATACAGGCACGTCAAGTTGTCAACAATAATTTGGGAAAGTGGAAAGCGTCCCGGGAAATGGAAACAAAACTGTCGCAGTGACCAAATAGCTCCTTGACCGATAATTCAGGTCGCTCAAAATTCAGTTTCAGTGCTCCATTAAGGCTGTTTCAGTTTCTGAAAGTGGTGCTGCAAAAAGAGTCGAACAGAACTCTCAGTGGGAAGAAAATATGGAGGGACAAAACAAAAGAATTATAGTGTAAAGAAGCTAGAAAACTATATAGCTCGACCAGGAAGCATACATATATTAATCACACTGATACACAAATGGAGCCAGCTAAGATACAAATGGTTCATTTTCGACGACTTCACTTCGACTTGCAATATAATTAGTGGAGGATGTTCTCACAGGAAGATAAAAGAGGTGTGTTATATAGGTCCAGTGGTGATTGATCTCAATGCTATAATGGCTATCCCCAAGGTTTGACGATATAAGGTAGAAAACCTAGTGCCAGAACCAGTACAGATGACTATATACTTGGATTGACAGAAAGCATTCAATAATAAAATGGTTACTAATAACAACGTCGACATATACAAGCCAATATAACGGACCTAGTTGGTGACCAGAGCAACATACCAAGTAAGTCTTCATAATCGGAAAATAGTGATGAGTCCATTAGCAAAGGAGGTGAGAAAACCTGCTCCCGAGCTTCTTCCTCAAAGTCATAAAATGATCTCTGTGTGTCCGAAACAGCACAGTTTGAAGCAGCAGCGGAAAGAAACCCATTTACTTGGTCAAAATCATCAAGTGAATCTAAATCATTCAACACTTCAGATAATTCGGCGTACTTGTTCCCCACATTACCATCAGGAGCATGATTTTCATGAAAGGAAGCCTCCGTCTGAGCTGGAAACCTTTTACTCCTTAATGAAGGCCCTTTTGATTCTTGGCCTCGACGAGAGAACCCAGATGATGAAAGAGGTAAAAAGAAATGCTCAGAGCTTTCATCAGAATGGCTGCCTCGTGATGATTCGGAACTTAAGGAAATCTGTGACAGAGCAGCTTCTCTAACAGATCTCTTTAGATTCTGGACATAATAATTGTCACTGTCTGCATACCATTAAACTAAAAATCAAAAACCTTTACAACAAAGCTGTTCAACCACCAAAATCCGGATATAAAATGAAATGCCTTGGGCAAGCGGACACGCTTATTACACTATGAGAATTTGAGGAACCAGGCACAGATAACAGACCTTGTGGTAGATTATCTATGTGATTATTTGATAGAGGCTGCTCCACAGACTTCCTTTCAGGAAAGTTCTCTATTTGGTTTGATTGAGCAACTGAAGCAGGGCGCTTATGCATATTTGCACCTTTCCCAGAAGAATTAGAAGTCAAGTTAAACAACTGTGGGAGCTTTAAAGCAGGGCTGGATGACACCTTTTCGAGCTGAAAGGTAGACAATTTTGAAGTCACCTCAGCCACATCATCACTGTTGCTTTCCTAAATTGTTCCAAAGGAAACAAAACAGGTTAAGTGAATTCCACACTGCAATAATTCAAGTCTAGACATGATTTAGTAGGTACAAGGTTTGCATGAAATAGGTTCAAAATTACCAATGTCCTTCCACTGCTCTGTGCTTGAATAGGTGAAGTTGACCGACCAGGTTGTTTGGTCATCGGAGGCAGACTAGATGAAATGCTATCTACTTTATCTGTACATTCTGATATTGACTTTTGTATTGCCGGAGCAACTTCCTTCAGTTGGTTAATGAGAACCTTCAGAAGTTATGAATTCAAATCTCAGCATAGCATCATGAGTCATAACAAATAAATTATGCACGAGAGATGAAGGGGACTAAAGAAAGGCATATGGACAAATAACCTCACTTTCATTATTGACTGTTCTATGATGACTATTCAGTTACAGAATTCCAAGCGATTTTATATGCACTATCCCATATTACAACAACTTCCTACCAAAAGGCTCAACTTGAAATCCTTCATGCATGATGGAATATCAGCATGGTGAATATCAGAGTATTAATTGATCCTCTTAAACGAAAGACTACTCAAATAACATATGTATTCAGGATGGCTCAAAAAACATTTGAAGAAATTAGAAACCAATTGACTCTAATGCAAATTCCAATAATTCAAACTAAATAAGCTGATTCCACTTTCACAAAAGCGAAGAATTATTGCCAGATTTCAAGACTTGAATGAATAATTCCATTTAAAGTTTAGGTTTGATGCCTGCCAATCTCATTCCATTGACCATCTTTTACAGTCACAATGCGGCTACCTCACGTATTGGTTCCTTCATCATACAACTTCATATGTAAATTTGTAATAACCAGTACTTTTAGCTAAAGCAAAAGTATTACCTGAAAGCTAACCAAGTGTTGCTGATGTTCAGCAAGAGTTGCAGCTAAAGACTCAGTATGACCACTTGAACTGCCATCCTGTGCACTTCTTAAAATTTCTGGACCCTCTCCCTCATTGGCCTTTGCCTACAAATTAACATTGCATAACACCAATTCACTACATTTTTCTAACTTGTATCCAACATTCTCATGAACATATACAAATGAGCATACCATGTGAAGTGATTGTTTATGGATACGCTGTAAAGCATGCGTCCAACGCCTGATAATTTCTGCCACATCAACGGTTGGATAGACTCTTCCACTTCTTTCATCTGCTCGATGAAGTGCTTCATCGTTTACTTGTGAATGGGATGAATCTGCCCCATCATTTTGTTCTTTGCCATCCACATGTGTTGGAGTAAAGTCACCGGACTGGACAGATAAGACATCTCCATAAGGAACCTGAGAACTTTGATCCATAGCTGCAAGCAAAGACGATCCAGAGATGCGGTACCTAGAAACCATTGCATGCAAAAGTAAGTAGGTGAAGGGTTTCAAGTGATGTTAAAATGATATTTAATGGTAGATTACCTATGCTCCCTGTGAGCTATTAAATCCTCAATAGGGCCTGAAGCAAGAACTTCATGTTGACCTGTACAAATGGAGATTTAATTGAGTTCATCAAACTGGGTACACATCTAATCAGATCTCTAATAACTACATAAACATATAAGGTGTGATCACATGACATTATTTCATAATACATAGAAACTTAATAAATTTATAAAGGACCACGAAAGTTTATACTCACTTTTACGGGCTAATATAGACTCCCACAGACGGGTAGCTTTTGATACTAAATGGGAATTCTGACTCGAACTAGAAACAAGGTCATCCCAATGTTCCCCTTCCAACTTCACTTTGTTCCTAAGGTCATGTAATTTTTCCAGTTCTTGCTGTAAATAAGCCTGAGATTCATGTTTTACAAAGAAAAACATAAGAAAACAAATTGTATCATAGTAGGTGAATTGCACGATTTTTCACATAAGCTTCTACCAAATTAAATTAATTGTCGGAATGTGAATTGTTACCCTTATACCTCTTCAGCACAAAGACCACGAAACTCTGCAGTCATTTCATGAGCCAAATTCGACCACATGGCCTGTCTCTGTACTGCTGTTTCCGCATTCTTAAGAAATCTTCTTCGTTCAAGTGCTATTCTGGCCTGTTTAAGATGGTAAGCTCAAATATCTGCTACTGAATAAGCATGTCAAAGAAGAAAACTCCACAGAAAAAAGCAGATGTGGATTAAACCCTGAAAACTCATTTAAGAGTTATACAGAAAGAGAAAACTTTTCATACTTGTGAAACACTTCTAAAAGTTTTTCTCTTTCTTTTCATACTTGTGAAACACTTCCATGCTATTATAAGATGCAAAACCAACATGAACATGCCCGTAGCTGAACATATCAATAATTTGGGAACCACGATTTCAAGATGTCATCTGTAGTGTAAATTGTGCGTGCTTCAACATTATATGTGTAGGTCAAGTGTACCTTTGTAACAGGAAGTAAAGTAGCTGCGTGTGAAAAGGCTACATCCGTCAGTGATGCAGGAAGTGGGTTAGAAGCTACATCAGCTGCAAATGTTCGCCTATGAACCTCTCGCAAAGCATGCAAAGAAAGTTGCCACAGAAGTTCCACAAACCTGCAGTCAACACATGAAGCTTATGAATTAAGGACCCAAACCCATAAAATTGTTGTGCAGAAGTTAGACAGTCATTTTAACTAAGAGGACCACCAAAGCATTTAAGCAGAAGTATTAATTCTAATATCATCGATTGGCTAATTTGGGGGAAAAACAAGTTCATTGTGACATATAACTACATGTTCCCTACATTCATTTAACAATTATTTCTCACTTTAATGCAAAATGGATGGCCAACAAACTACGAACCTCGGTCAAATTAAGAACCAAACTGTTAGTGTATGTGAATTTCGGGTTTCTGTCAATTTTCTCGCCAAGCAAGCCCGACTCCACCTTAAAAGTTGAATAATTAAAGGCAAAAATGCACATAAACAAATGTAACAAACTCATAACAACAATGGGAGGAGTAGCATCATCAACCGACCTGGGTCCGCAACATGTAGCAAGTGATGAAACCCTCGAATTGCTCCTCGGGAGCGCCCCTTGCGATTCGAGCTCACTAATGATCCCTTGCACAACCTAATCACGAACACCAAATGATCTCATTTCATCCAAATGCTCAAATTTTAAAGGAATATCAAACCTGAAGCAACAGAAAAAGTGGAATCGTCGAATTTACCTTTCGAAAATCCCGCGATTGCGCGGAATCGAAGATTGGCCAGACCTTATCGAAGTCCTGAAAGATCTAAAATCGTCAGGAACGTGATCCATAGCAGAAGATAGTACAACAAAGATGCAAACACACACATAATACATATACACACAGAAGTGAAATTCAAACATAAATATATATATATATATATATAATTATACAGTGTAAATATATATATATATGGATGAAGGAAATCGAGAGATTGTACTACCTTGGCGGATTGAATTGGGCCTCTGAGAGAAGAGAGGATGAAGTAGAGGAGCTGTTCGCCCAATTTAGGGTTGGAGTGGCGGAAGAGCCCGACCCGAGGAGTGGCATTGGATCCTCCGAGCCCGATAATCGCCGGATCCAACCCTAACAGCAAACAGTTAGTGTACATTGCACTCTCTAGCTCTATTTCTCTCTCCTTCTCTCTGTCCATTGTCATCACCAACCTCCCTCTCCCTCTCCCTCTCCCTCTCCCTCTCCTCTGTTTCTCGCCTTTCTGCTCCGTTCTGAATCCCCTTTTTTTTTTCAATTTTTTGGGGTTTTTCTTTTTTGAAATGCAGGTCCCTGGGGGAGTTTTCGTATTTGCGAAATGCGTCTGAGTTTTTGAATAAATTGGGGTTGTTTTTGAAATAGGGAAATGTGGAGGGACCTGCGCTTAAGAATTCAATTTTTTTAAATTATTAATAATATGCCGTTTTGGTGGGGCCGGAGGGACCATGAAGGAGTCACGCAGCCGGTTGAAGAATTTGGAAGGTGCTGACGTGCGATAATGTTACAGTATTGCCGGCCAGCTCCGAAAGCGTTAGGTGCCGTCACGTCTTGTTGGTTGGTGAGGGCGATAGCATGCCCCGCTGGACCAATTAGATTAAACAACAAATTGAGGACAGATTGACATGAAACGAAACATCACATATTATTATCAAATTAAAATAAACATATGAAGAAAACTTTCTTTCAATTACATGATAACATGTGGCTTATCGTTCTGTATTTCGAGCATACAGAAAAAAAAAAAAAAAAAAAAAAT
>JADOBS010302985.1:0-16171 GCA_015708375.1 Cydonia oblonga | reverse complement strand
GAAATGTATTTGTCAATTTCTCCAATCCCCTCATCTTTTGATGGAGAAGCCTATATATAGGCTTTGAGAATGAATTACCACCATCTTTTTGTTTTGGTGGATGTTGTAGGTGAATTTGGTGGATTGTGGTAGGTGAATTGGGTGGATTGTTGTAGGTGAATTTGGTGGATGGTTGAAGGTGAATTTGGTGGATTGTTGTAGGTGAATTTGGTGGATTGTTGTAGGTGAAATGAATTAAGATTGTAATTTTAATACATTGGTCAATATTTATTTCATCAAAATTTCGATGTCTACAATGTCACTAATAGAAAATAAGTACATTAATCAACACTTAAGTAATAATCTAATTATCAACAAACACATCATTTAATTCACAAAATTCGATTTAAAATTTAATTTGCTTAACATTACCTCTTTTTAATCTGGTGTTCAAACTCAAGGAACAGGTTGTATAAAATTTATCCAAGAACGCGAGAAAAGACGAAGAGCAAAAGGTTGGATATATATCTAATATCCAATACCAGTTGCCACGTGGCAGAAACCCATTGCCACACACAAATTTCTTGGGCCATTATTGGCTGTTGATTGAGTGCACAAGCAACGGGGAAGAGAAGAAACTGGAAAGTTTGAGGATTCCAGAAACTCCTTCGATGGCAGGGATTGGCTCTTGCTGTACAACTCTCTCCTCCACAAGGTAACTTGTTCCCTGTGTTTCCTTGTTTTCGTGTTGGAAATACTGCATTTTTAGTTTTTACTAGGAAAAGTTCCTACTCTGAATACTCTCTCGGATTTTCGAAGGTGGGTTTTCTTGTTTGGTTGCTGAGAAAATGTAGAAAACTAAGATTATTGAACAACTGCAACAGAACCTTTTGTTCTTTTTGAAGCATTATGAGATACAGAAATACATTCAACTGCTCATCTAGCCGGATGTGTTTTTAGCTTTTAGAACGAGGTGTAAAAACGTTTTCAGATAACCAAAAACGTTTACGATGGGGCTTAGTAGGAAAAGCTAAAAGTGATTATGAATTCTGGAGAATCACCTAGTTCCAAGTGCTTTTCAGAAAAGCGCATGTTGGAGAATAGAATCCCACATCGGAAACTTCACATAGGAAAATTACACCTTACATTGTATGGTTCCATTGCTAGCTAGTTGCACGGAGGCCAACAGCTGCCCAACCGTGTAGTGGTTCAGTTGGAAGACTATCGGGAGGTGATTAGTAATTTAGTAGTGGCCACTAGCTCGACTCTGAAGTCTTGACAACACCTGTTTCCAAATGCTTTTTGAGCAGCACTTTGAAATTGTACCAGAAGCCTAGCGCTTGTTTAGGTTCAAATCTCATATGCATTACAAAATTTACTCCTCATTTTTGTTACATTTTGTTTCTTTTACATCACTTTGAACTCAATTGGTATCATGGTAATATATGTCAGTGAATCTATAGTGAAATTGTTACACATACAAAGGAAAATGAAAGTAAGGGGTAAGAAATTTTTTTTTTGACAGCAATTTCTGCACATCTTGGTTGAAACTTGACACTCGTACTCATGGTGGAGGAACCATCTTAGGGCAACCAACCCGCCATCGACGAAAATTCTCAATCAGAGCAGAAGTGAATTTTGTAAGTGCAGAAGAAGCAAAAGAACTTGTTGCAGTTGAGGGATATACAGTCATTGATGTCCGGGACAAATCTCAGTATGAACGAGCTCATATCAAATCTTGCCATCATGTGCCCCTCTTCATTGAAAACCAAGACAATGATTTTGGTAAGCATTTCTTTCTTGGACAAACTGATTTCTCACTAATGTGGCGTCACTTTTATATAATCATAACTAGAACCGTTTGTTCTTTTTGTCATCATCTAAAGATCATCTCCAAATTTTTTTATCTTTTGTATTAAATTTGAGCATTTTATGATTTTCGGAACCGAAATGGAATTTGATTTTGATTTTGTTAATGATGAATTATGGGCAGGAACAATCATAAAGAGGACTCTCCACAACAATTTTTCTGGTCTCTTCTATGGGTTGCCTTTTACTAAACCTAACCCTGAATTTGTAGAGTCAGTAAAAACCAAGTTCTCACCCTCAAGTAAATTGTTACTGGTGTGTCAGGAAGGACTGAGGTAAGTTGTTTCATATGTCAGCTGCTATGTTTTTCCCCTAGCAACGCGCTTTCAGATAACCAAAAGCGTTGCAAGTAGCGTTGAATAAACCGTTTGACAAGATCCTTTTGTTTCCTTTTAATTTGAAGGTCTGCTGCTGCTGCCAATAAGTTGGAGCAAGTAGGTTTTGAGAACATAGCGTGTATAACATCAGGTCTTCAAAGCGTGAAACCCGGTTAGGATTCGAGCTAGCTCCAATGTCTTTTCGTTCTCTGGATTATGATCTGTTAAAAAAGATTATTTGGATCTAATGCGAGCGTTTGCTACACCAGGAGAATTTGATTCCGTTGGTTCGACGGAGTTGCAAGATGCCGGCAAAGCCGGATTAGTCACCGTTCAGGGAAAGATCTCAGCTGTACTTGGAACAGTACTAATCTGTAAGTCCCCTTGAACAACCTTAAAAGCACTTTTGTTCTGTTGGTCCATGAGGTGATATTTTTATCTCTCTTCTGATCAAATGGCAGGTGCATATCTGTTCATCACCTTCTTTCCCGATCAAGCAGAGAAGATACTCGCAATTTTCACGGCCAGCTAGCCCGAATGCGTTGCATACATTTATGAGAAAGTTTTGCAGATGTCTCCAACCCCATCGAGTGATTTGAGTAGGGAGAGATTTTTGAGGCATCTGCTGCTCTGCAACAAGCTGTAGGAGGTTCAGATCATGATAAAATGTCATACACATTCAACATTCAACAGGTTTCTGCTACCTTATTCAGGTTCCAAACCAGTAAGATCATGGCGATAATCTACAACAATACACGATGACGTTCCAACTAAGAAAAATTAAAAAAATTTCACATAACGAGCTAAATCACTATAGAATTATATGCTAAAAACCAAAACCTCGCGAAAAGGAAAGAAACTCGAAGGTTAGAGTCGAGGTCCAATATTCTACTCCTCTAGACCCACGAAAGAGAAGGGAAAACTCACAAGGCTGTGAACCTAGGTTAACAAAATATTACAGTAAGGTTTTATTTTATTTTATTTTTTACCCAAAAAATATTACAATGAGATTAGCAAATGTATTGTGATTCCATCGTGTGCACCCTATCAATGCATAAAATTATGCAGGGTACCATTCCAGACTACTTGGGGTTGATCTGCAGCTGCCAACGGCACGATGATGCACAAAATCATTCTCCTTGCAGGCAATAGAGCTGACGGATGTTTCCCGAAGCTGTCAAATGGGTTAAATACATCATCAGCTTTTAAACGACATCCTACTCATCTACAATAAAAGCTCATGAAATTACATATAATGGTATGTATTTGCCACACCTTCAACTCAATAATATGCAGTGATGGTTCAAATAAAGCCACATAAAAGAGGGTACTAAAAAATAATATACTATTCAGAATGTTAAAACAGCGGTATATGTCGCTTGAAAATGCTGACCAAAAACACTTCTGGATAGATCAAAATATAGGATATGCAGACTAACTTTGTTGTGCAAAGTGCCGATGATGTTTTAAAGAAATACAATGTTCTAGCACGTGTGTGTCAACGTGAGGAAACTATCGTAATAATGAGCATTACCATATAACCAGTCTTTAAAATATACGTGGAGAGCAGTTGATAATTCCCGCTTTCTAGTTTCTTCAAGAGGTGCTTCCTTCAATAATTGCTTTACCTCCCCGAGATTGTTCTGCAGGAGAAAAAAGTTTTAAATAATTAAACATAAATAACACTTGAGCACCTCAATCAAACATCAAGGAGGTCTTAGTAAAACGGTAAGAAAATATCTCATGACTAAACCCAAATATAAAAATAAAAATCAATACTAGTATAAGCCGTGGTAAACATACATTTCTATGCTGGGAAGCCATATAAGCATCTGGTAATGGAAATGGGTTGTCTTTTGTGGAGCCCTGCAATTCACCTCCATACCAGTTTGGAATCTGAATATAAAAGAAACATATAGGATGTAACTAGATAATTCAGAAAGAAAATCAGTAATTGTACCACCATTGCCATCTCAACCACCCTTCACCAACCAAATGAAGAAACATACTCATAAATACAATTGTAATGCCCCTAATGTGCTTGACTTTGTCCGAAGACTTTGTTGGTAGAGCTTTTCAGAGACTTTTCTCTATTTAATTTCCAATGAAAAACTATTATTTCAGAAAACTAAGGAAACCCCTTTAATACACTATCCAAATCTAAACTAAAAGCTGGTAAAAATTATAATACCAAGAAATTTGTGAACTGGTCAGGGTCTAAGTGTGCAGCGGACTCGGCCTGAGCCTCAGAGACACCTGCTGGGTGAGATAATGAATCATGTGGGTCAACCACTCCAAGTGGCAGGGGCTCATCCCATCTGTTGATAGTAGCATCAACCCCAACTTCCTTCATGTGTTCCTCCAACTGACTGTAAAATGTATTGTATGGTGCCACCTGATAAAAGTCGATTGGTGAAAACAAAGATCAGAGCATGTTAAATCTTCATTAGAACTTGAAAAATAAAACACACAAAACTATAATCATAACAATATATAATACTTATTATGATATGAAGAAATTAATGCTACATTTCAGTATAAAATTTCAATTTTGTTTACTCCTAAAGTCATATTGTATTCGATTTGACGCCAAAGGTTCAACATAACAAAACCATGCATGCAAACCACTATTCAAAAATAAAAAAATAGCAACCATATGCGTCAAGGCTGTTAGCAAAGATCACTTTAAAAGGATGTGCGCCTGTGTGTAGCAAGGGCATCTTGACTATAACTTGGTAAGTTTCACATTACATTTGTTTCTCTTTTTTTTAACACAACAAATTAAAGAGTACAGGAAACCCTAGATGCTCGAATGTTAGACAGATCAAGAGCTATGATATCTGGGGGCATGCCATCAAATGTAGAATGGAAAGAAAGTTCCCTTAACTAGAGAGTGGCCAATAACATGTCAATGAAACATATTGTTTAAGCTGGATGCATATATGAGATTACCGAAAAAAGTCATGGAGATTTACAAAAAAAACAAACAGGTTAAACCAATATACTAGCAAACCCATATTAAGATTAGTTGTAACAAAACAAATCAACATTAATATAAGTCGCTGAAGATAAAGCGTAGCAGTAATTGGGGGAACTCAATCAAATGTAGATTATAGTGTGAAAATTAAACTGCACGAGAACTGGCTAGAAACACAATTGTGCAATCAACTATTAAGGGCAAGATTCACCTGCAGCTTATGGTTATCACCAACAATAAGTGGTCGCTGGTTGACTCCAAGGAAAAACATGCATTCACGGCAGTTAGCAATGCAGATTCGATTTGCTGCTGTAATCACATGAACTCGCTCACAGTGTTCGATTCTAACAGCCTGTAGGAGACATTAGACATCTAAGCTATAAGATTCAAGTTAACCAGGTGACACAACTATCCACGTTCATTGCATACAAAACAGTAATTAGTTGGCCACTTCACATGACAGTAATAAGTCATTAGACAGGTATGGCAAGACATGATTTTCCAGCTTCATAAAAGCTCAAGAAATGCTAAAATTAAGACTGGACATATAAATAGAAGTGCATAGTTGTTTGCCAGATGTATTTGCAGGGAGTCTTTTCAGATAATATAATAATCACCAGACTGTCCAAGCAAATAGGGATATTTAGTATTTTTTCCAAAAAAAAAAATTAGGGATATTTAGTATTTAGAATAAGGCTTTCCAGTCTAAAGCAGATATAATCATACATTGAAATAGAGAATGCCCCAGAATTTTCTAAAGACAGGTTTAGTGTAATATACAGACATTGGACTAATTCCAGTGTTCACTAAAGGGCAAAACATCAGGCCTAACAATTAGACGTACCAAAAGTTATAACATTTGATTAACTAAACCATTATGCAGGATCTGTAACTTAAAAAACAAGTTGTGCAAAAACTTTAAACCAAAATTGAATGAACTTACTACAAGATAAAACTTTGCATAACCACCACTTAAGAAGCATATTAGGTAATTCACAGGAACACCAGTCAACTTATGATTTCACAAACAGAGATCAAGAGTAATCATCCGTAGTTGTTCGAGAGTATTCAACCCATTATACAAGCTACCAGACAAACAAAATTCAAAAGCCTTTTTTTCGTTGTGTTATAAACTTGTGTGATCATCTCATTGACTTTCAGAAGTCAACTGCAAACTTTGTACTGGTGATAGGAAAGGGAAAAGGTGAGCGCCAAAAGAAAGTGACTAGGCATGAATAAGCTTAGTGGGAATGAAATGCAACATGACCACTTGCAAAGTCGAACTGAAGATATCAGTTATTAGCATTACCGCAATACATCAAGTAACCAAACTCTACCATTTTATCTGATACCAAAATTCAGAGATGAAGGATAAACAAACACACAGACCTTTACAGACCACAAGTTAATCATTCGGATATGTTTAAATTTATTAGAGATAGAAAACTATTTCCAATTCTACTATCAACATCAGCACCACAGGTATAACCTTTTCAGTAGCCAACTATATATTAAGGAGTAAGTACAGATATCACTGCAACAGTCAATATCCAAAGCATAAATACAAAAGCCTTTCCTATTACCTTTCCAACAGCTCCAAGAACAATTGTAGCATCTGAGCATCCATAAACTGTGGCATATCTCAGAGGTGCTAATATGTAGATAACTGAATCGTGGCAATTTAAAACCTGAAATTGCAAACAAGTTACCACCAAGCCAATATACATCTTAGATGGAACACTCCAATTTTAGTTCACCGCTTTTACACACAAAGCATGTAAAGGAACATGTTGAGAAAAGATGACAATAAAGCTGACAATCTTGACAAATTTCATTAACCAAGAGCATTATTAAGTTCAATGATCTTATAAATAAGATTAGGATCAAACTGAATAAGCAGCTACCTCCCTTCCTTAAATGCATAATAGCAGGACTCAGCCGACTCCAAACTTAAAATAAATACATAAATAAATAAAAGTGAAAAAATGCATCTATGGAACAGTTAGCCAATTTGGAAACCAAAATATAGCATAGCAAAACCTTCAATCCATCACTCACAAACACAACAGGTGCACTCTCACAGCCCCAAGAGCGAATCCCCAATGTGGCATGCAATCACTAAACAACTCACATATGATAATCACGTCATGTCTATAACATATAGCTAATAAGTTATTAGAAGCTCAATAGAAATAATAACTTGATTCTTGTGTCTTATTATGAATTGAGTTCTCTTCATTTTATTCTTTCTGGTTCTAGCTCCTGAACTTCTAGAAGGGTTAAAATGTGAAACATCCCATAAATGTCGGACAGACATCAGAGGAAAAGAGAAGGGATTTTCCATTTTTATAAACTAGTTAAAAGAAAACATAAAAATATGTCTTATGATTCATGAACCAACCTTTACAGAAGAACCTTTAAGATCAGATGTTCTCTTTACAAGTGAAGACTTGGAGATCCCCTCAATAAAACTTGGGCCTCTGACACTTGATGAGCCCTTGTTTGAACTTGTGCAGGCATCAGCCATGGGAACATCTTGGTCTGAGGAACTGGGTGGCCCGTTTTCTTTTGGAGAAATCCTTTCCGAAATATGTTCCAAAGATGAGACCATATTCTCTAGAACCCAATCGTGAACTTGTGCTGCAGGAACAGGAACAGCAGGCATATCAGGATCTGAATTTGCAAAAAAAGGAGCGTGTTGGCTGAATTGATTTCCTTCAGATCCTTTGTCACCAAAGTGAAGCAGAAACCCAAGGTGCTCAAATTTCTCCATGGTCAAAACCTATTAAGGGTTAAATCAGACCATTAAGTGGGCTTGGGAGATACCACCAAAAAAGATAAAACTATAAATTCCATAAGATAAAATAAAAATAAGAAATCAGCACCGGTTGTCTATGAAAAAAATACAAGGAGACATTAGTTATCGTGGCCCAACTTATTGTCATTCAGATTAACTGTTCTGCCAGTACCTACTTTATTAACTGCAATGGCCACCAAAAAATGAAAAGAAGAGGAAATGTATATTCTTCCTTTTGCGACTTTAAGAAGCAGCAACATGCTAACCATGTGTTGGATCTATTGAACTGCATTTCCATTCCATTAAATCTGTCCTACTTTACATTTTTTTTAGATTAATAATATCAAACTTCAGTACATTTCATGCAATTGGAATGTACAATATATGGTTCATGGTTCAAACTTCAAACATCCCATGAAGAAATCACTTCCCACAAATACAAATGTTCGTAAGTGATGATAATTGGTGTTGCACTTATGACCCAACCAAAGCATGAATTAAGGATTTGGGTGGTGCTCACAGTACGAATAGTGTTTTTCTATCGAATTGGAGAAAAGTACCAGCAACCGTTATCTTTAATACAATTTACTTTTTGGTAACCAAAAAGGTGAATAATTGATTCAACCAACGAAGATTAAGTAGAATTTCACATACCAGAGATTCTTCTCCTTCCTCCTCCACAGATTCTGCTAATAAAGAGACAAGGTTGGCCAAATGCTTTTTCAAATATGATAACTGATGTGCCTCTTCATCAGCCTGTGATGGCATAAACCGACGGCTATTGCTACGCACAAGCTGTCATGTGTTGGAATTCCAAAGTTGATATAAGTTTAATCCAACAAAACAAATGTCTCAAATCAAAGTTCCGAGCAATTAAATATAAAATAAGAAAAGTTTCAGGCCACAAATGTTGCAAGTTAAATAGTATTGCCCAAATTCTGATACTGAAAATGTTGTACTATGTACTACAAAAATTCATCCAAGTGTAACCAACTCAACAAGACCCTTACTCTAATAGTTTATAATTGACCTCGTGATTACCATTTCGCAACACAATGAGTACATAAAGCTAATTAAACCGTGGTGGGCACAATGTAGCACTGCCATTCCAAATGAATCTAAGCATACACATCCTGGAAGATAAAACTAGGTGGTCCGCTCGCTACAAGCCAAGATTAGGTACTTAAGCATTTTACGTCTAGTGCAATTCAATCCAACAATGTAGTAGACAATGCAACGAATTATTACAACCCCCACCCCAAGCACGCAATTGATCAAAACTCCAACCAGCACACAATGAGAAGTAAGATTAGTCAAATACTAACCACAATAAGTTCAATAATGGATAGATCAAACGGAAATATATTCCTTTTCAATCCACATTGTATTCCAATACCAACAATTTTTTCAAACCAATGAACGAACACACACAAAGTCAAACAATTTACCTGAATAATCCCATTTTCTGCATGGCAGCAATCTCATGTCAAGAAAACCAACGTCTTGAATAAAATTGCCAACCTTTTCAACTTAATTAACCGAAATCTCACCAAAACCAACCGGCAACGAAAGTAATTAATCGCGGCAAACTCCATTTCTAATCCACAGGCATTGCACAATGCACCACCAATTAACTAAAGAAAAGAAAACAAAGATCAATTAAGGGACAGCTTCTCACCTGCAATGGCGACAAAGCGGACAGATACCCATCGAAAGCCGACGTCGAAGGCCAGACATCGGCGACGGCAGCCGAGTCCTTGTGCGTCCGCGGCAGCAACTTCTTGTACGACTGAATGTAGAGGAACAGAACCAGATCATGCACATCGGCTCCGGCCTCGTCAATCCCATCCGGCTTGGCTTTCACGAGCGGGTCTGACTCCGAGTGCAGAACCGACGCTAGGGTATCGAGGACGAGCTTCGCCTGATCAATGGAGATCTGGAGAGCCTCGGAGATCGCGGCCGAGTCGACCCGGTGACTGGGCGACTTCTCGATCAGCTTCTGCTTCAGCGGAATCAGGGTTTGGGTCGGGTCGGTGAAGATTAGCTTGGGGATGGGCAGCAGCCCGTGCTCGAACGGCTCGCGGCGCGGGTGAATCAGGAGGGCCGGGTCCTTGGCCGAAGACGACGTCGTTGCGGGCTCAATTGGGTCGCTCATGGCTTCTTTTCTCAGGAGGCAGCAAAACGCAGAGTTTTTGCGTAGACACAGATTTGTGAGTTGCAGATCTTCCAGAAATGAATAAAGAGAGAGAGGTTGAGGAGAGAGTGAGGGAATGATCCGGTGCGGTTCGGTGCACGGAAGGTGAACTGCGTGGACGTGTTAATTGGGAGTTGGGTTGCAATCATCAGTACGTATTCTTCAAAAAACAAAAAAAATAAATCAGCTACTAGCTTTGTCGCGGCAATTCATTGTATCGGGATTGAGAAAATTCATAAAAGTATTTTAATCTTCTTCTGGTCAATATTGTGTGATTTATCAGCATTAAAAATCAAACTCGAAAATTCATAAAAGCATTTTAATCTTCTTCTTATTAATATTGTGTGATTTATCAGTACTAAAAATCAAACTCGAAATATACCGTGTAAATACATCCTGAAATTCATACTTAACAACTGAGTCACCCCGTGACTATCACCATTACGTTGAATTGTGGCTAATTCCAAGAGGTTAGCGGAGAAGAAGTGGATTAAAGAGGGGGCCGTGGCCCGTGAATAGTACCGGACATGTGTATGACCATTTTAAATGATATCAATTAAATTATTGACTGCTATGTTCTTCTTTAAACTTTTGACCATAAAGTTGCAAGGATTTCAAATGTCTTAAGGTGTGTTTGTTTGACCGGATTAGTGGGGACTGATCTGAACTAAACTGTAATCCCGTGTTTGTATCACGGGACTACGTTTAATGGGCCTCGCCTAGACTAAGTCGGACTAAAAAGCTTTGTAGTCCCGTGTTTGTATCACGGGACTACGTTTAATGGGCCTCGCCTAGACTAAGTCGGACTAAAAAGCTTCGTTAAAGGGTCTTCGCAAGGCCCTCCAAAATTGGCCGGACTGCTATGCCAAAACCCCTCCCTGCTTCGTTCCTCCCATCTGCTTATATCTCGTGTCCCATAACCCTTTTCCAATCTAGATCTCGCAAAATTCCAAAAAAAAAAAATACAAAAAATTTGCAGCGGTTCCCTATTCAAAACCAACTCCCAAAATTCGAACCCAGATAACCCAGAAAATCCCAAAATTCGAACTTAGAAAACTTAGAAACCCAGGAAATCCAAAAAAAAATGTTGTGGGATGATCATGGTTGTTTCAATCACACATGCACCCAGAAAACCCAAACCAGATCCAACCCTTATCCTCCACCTTTGAGCCAATCACACATGTAGCTCACCTCCTTCAATCTTTTTCTTGCTCTATGTTTTGATTTTACGATTTGCAAGTGATTTTGTGAGAGGAAGTGAAGAGGCAGGAGGAAGAGGTGAAGTGCAAAGGCAGAAGGCGAAGAAGATGAAGTGAAGAGGCAGAGGATTTGCAATTAAAAAAAAAAGGAGGAACAAAAATGGGAGAAAAGGGGAATGGGGAGGGAGAGGCGGAGAGAAAAAAGAATGAAGAGAAAGGGGAGATGGTTCTAGAAAAATAGGGAAGAAGATAAAGTAATGAAAAAAATATTAATTGATATATTAAATTAAAAATAAAATATTAATAAATATAGATTAAATAATATAATATTATAATCCTGCTTCTTAGTCTGACACTGCACCAAACGCTTCACTAAGTCAGTTCAGTTTAGTCTAGTCTAAGCCAGTCCAGCTTAATTCTTAAATCTAATCCAGTCTGAGACAGTCCGGTGCAACAAACGCACCCTTAATGTATTAAAAATGTCCATCTCTAATTTCGTTAAATCTAAAATTGCCCTCTTAACGAAACCAGAAAAAAAAACATTAAAATTACAAGGGTGAGGTGTTGATTTAGTTTTTAGATTATCATCTCAGTAAAAATTAAGTCCATTAATTATTTTTTGAGTAAAATAAGTTCCTAAATTCATTAAAAATTACTAATTTCATCCAAACTATTATATTCAAAGCTATTTTATCTAGTTTTTCTTCAACTTAAGTTACTTGACAGACTTTATAGCGTAATACCGTCATTTTCTTACCTATAAGCCCTTAACATTACATATAGGTTGCGAATTTAACGTTTAATTTACCCTCCAAAGTTAACTCGATACATTATTTCTTTATGAAAAATTACTAATCTACCATCCAATGTGTATCACATGCAAGTAAGGTGACTTAAATTGACAGAAAATTGAATATAGTAGTTTTGAATCTAATATTAGGGATGTAATTGATATATTTTTATAATTCAAGGATTGATTTTTTTTTTTTTTTTTGAAAAAATAGTTTAGAGATCTAATTTTCACTAAGGTAATAATTCAGAGATTAAATTGGTAGTTCACCCAAGTTACAATTGTTACAGAAATAAGAGTAAAAAATAAAAACAACGTTATAATGTCCTCTAGGTTTTCAGTATTCACAACACAACGTTTGCAGTTAAACATAGAGAAAAATAAATACGGACTCAAACATGGAGGAAGCAGTTTTGCGAGAGAGAAATATAGAACAATTCATATGACAATCTCCTTGAGGGTGGGTAGTTATTCAAGGATCATGGTTTTCAGGATAAGACAAAGTAATATGCCGCTTGGATTTTTTTCTGTGTGAGAATTGGGCTCCATAACTACCATATGGTGTAGGAGTTGTTCCGATTCATGTGTGGAACGTTAGGAGTCGTCCCAGCTTACATACCGAAAATTTACTTACTTTATACGGCATGCCCCATGTCTTGTTCCATTACGAGCTAGAAGTGGAGGATGACAAGTGTGGGCTACCAAGGTTTTTGTTTTTAACTTGTCAAAATGGCCTTGGTGTTGGCTGGAAACCTTAGGATATCAGTTAGTGAAGCCATTATTGTGTGTATCCTGAAATAATATGTTGTTGTAGCACGTTGTGCATCGTTTTATATGAGTTCGGAGAAAGAACTTGAAGAATCGCAGAGAATTTCAGCATGCGCAACGAGTGGTAAAATTTCGATAAAGTTTTCCACATAGCTCGAAATCACATTTCTCAAAATTCTATAGAAATCCAACATTTGTATATTCATGATAGCATATGGCATGAAGCTCAGTTCATTCTGAGAAAGTATAGTTTAATCTGTCAATTTGGTAGTGCTGTTATAATGTGCTGGTTAGGGTGGTTTGTTGTTAAGCTTCTTTGTATGCTAGATTTGAGACTAATATGTCTTGTGGAAAATTATGAAAAAATAATAACATCTTTGTAAATGAATTTTAGCATGCACTTCAAAATCTTTGTTTTCCCATATATGTGTAGTTCTAAAGGGAATGCAGTTTTGACTATCTTCATTCGAAAAAATTGAAGGATAGCTATGACGAAAAGTCTGAAAACTTGACACAATGATCTTTAATGTCTTGGCATTCTTTCCCAATTTGTCGTGCGTTAATATTCATTCGAAAAGTCAACTTTCTGATAGAAATCATTTAAGTGCGCAAAAAATGGGTTTTAAGGCATGACCATCTTGCTTCCAGAGCTTTGTGAGAACGTGCTCCAGTTGGAGTGTGTTGATCAACTTGGACTGAGCTGCATAAATAACTAATTGTAAACTTCAGACAAAAGGTTTACCACTGTGGTCAAACCCTCTTCATCTTGAAGATCACCAGACATCCTTACACATTGTTCCTCACCATCTTCCGCTTTATCTTCATTATTAACTACCATAGGAAAACATAACATCACATCACCATGCAGAGCATCTTTCAGGTCCTCATCAACTTTGGTATCCTTAGGGAAAATAAGTGGTTCATCATCAAAAGCACGCTCAATAAGAAAACACCCATCTTCCACGTCATTCTCCATACAAGTGTGCCCATCCAGTCTTCTCTTGCCGCAGTAGAAACATACTTCAAACAACTTATTATAGCTACCCAGCATCGGATGATCATCATCGTCATTGACAATCAGAGCTCGCTTTAGAGGGAATCTGAGATCCATCTCCACCAGAACCTTGACAAACACACCATTAAGCCCAAGAATGATTTCATCAACCTTAACAATATCTCCTAGTGGCTGAGCAATAGTCTTGATAATATGTTCATCCTTGTACTTGACAGGCAATCTGGAAAGCCTAGCCCATACCACCAGCTTATTAATCAAATCCAGGTCTCTAAATTCATAAGTCCATCTCTCTAAGTGGAATATTTGCCCCCTAACGTAGGAGGGTCGATGGTTCAGCACATATTCGAGGTCAACATCATCTGAAAACTCAACAACAAACCATTTCCTTCCATAGTGATCGAGAAAGAAATTACTCTTCACTTCATTCCTCCACAGCAACCCTAGTTTCCACTTGATCAAACGGGCCTCTAAAGGCTGCCCAAACTTATTTCCCATTAAAACTCTAGACTTCATATGCTCCACATTCATATCAGAGTAAATAGTGGCGTTGACCTTAGTGACACCACGCTCCATAGTGAAGGTGCCAAAAGATTTTTCCACTACAATAGGATCTTCACCAAGTTAAAGGATGGGGAATGGATTAGCCCAACTAGGAATGTGTTGGTTAGTGCAAATTCGAGGTCTCCTAGTGGGGTTGGAGCTAGAAGCGGCAAATTGAGAGTTGGCCATGGTAACAGAAATTATCCAAGGAAGGTTTAAGTTAAAAAAGAAAAGAAAAAAGAAAAAAGAAAAACTTAAGTGTGAGGTACCAAAGAAGATAGTCCCAGTATAAATAACAGAAGATGAAGGGAACCCAACCGTAAATAAAAGGAGAAACCTCCCACGTAAGGTTTTCCTTACACCAGTTGGCATCCCCATCAGTGATCATAATAAAACTAATGAGGTTGTAATTGGTCATCAAGAAAATCTTAGAAAAAATAATGATGCGTTTTAAGTAATCAAGACTAGGCAACCCTCTAAGTAACACAAACTTAGTGAATCTAGGCCAAGCAATTAACATAGACACTTTGAAAATTTGAGAGATGAGCCATATGTAATCAAGCAACCTTAATAAAAAAAATAATAATAAAAAGCGCATCCAAAAGAGGTTAACCAATGAGAACCAACACAACTATCAAGCAAATAATTATCAGTAAAAGTATCTAACAAGCAAGCATGCAAATAAAATCTGACAAACTTAAAACCAATCAAAGTAACCTGGAATATCAAGCGACTTCTCACGGCAAAACCAAGACTAGGACTAGACTTAGCGAACCCTAATGATTTAACCCAACGAAGCACCATCTCGCCCAAGCAAATCCAATCCTTAACAACCCTCGAATTCCTGTGAACAAACGTCGCACATGACTCCGAGACCGAAATCACGCATCTAAAAAACTTTAAGAAAACCCTAAATCTAGTGGACCACCCTTTAGTTTCAAGCAAATTAGCTAAAAACTGTTACACACTAGCCACCACCAATTAGCTAACCTAATAATCCTTCAAAGGGTTAGACTCAAGAACCCTAACTCTAGCTCTCCCATTTCACATAAGTTTTTTATTTTGAATTTCTTTGGGAGGGAGGGGGATTGGGAATATGGGTAAGCTTTTTTAGTTTTTCTTATCTTTTATTATTTTATTATTATATTAAACTTTTGTTCTTTTTCATGAAAATTCAAGTCTGTTTCATTAAATAAAGTTATTAGGTAGCTTTTAGTTATAAAGAGGGGTTTGGGAATGCTCTTTTTATTGAAGCTCTCTTATATTTTCTAGTAGATGCTAGATACACTAGTACTTGCTAGTACGATAGATAGCTAGTAGATGCTAGCATCACACAAGTTGACGTCCATGTATACACAAATGCATGTACTCGCACTAGTAGATACTAGTAATGAATTGTAGTTCCTCATGTATGATTTTTGATTTGTGATTGGTATGTATTTTTCAACTATATATGTAGTAGATAGTAGATACTAGTATGTAATTTAAAATTATACAAGCTTTCTAAAATGTGCGTTAGTACATTTAAAAAATATTTTGATTTATTGATGAACTATGATTCACGCACACTTTATTTTTTGCCCTCAAGATCTAGGGGGACGGTGTTGGAAGTATGCCCACAAAGCCACTCATTTGATGTAATAGCTTTTGGAATACTTATTGTATTAAACTTTTATATGTTTAATGAAGGGCAAAGCTTATTGTTAATCACTATTTATTGTATTAT
>JADOBS010302984.1:0-16164 GCA_015708375.1 Cydonia oblonga | reverse complement strand
TTTTTTTTTTTTCCTACAATTTTTTAATTAATTTTATCGAATTTCGTTCCGTTTGGCCCGTTGGCCCTCACAAGCTTGACTTGTTTTCACGCGGTTTCAGCCGGCCCTTGCCCACCCCAATGTCCCCAGCACAGAAGAGAGACCCAACCCGCTTTGCTGCCTGCCCGAACTGCCCGACAATTTTGGCGGGAACTTGCCCTTCGAAAACCACCAATTTTTTTATTCATTAATTTTCGCGCCAGAAGTCTCGATGCCCCGCCAAAAGTGAGAGCCGTGTGACGGCTAGTGTGACGGCTAGATGCTTTTTCCTATGTTTCTCGAAGCTGTCACAGCACCGCTGATTTTGTGTTGGGTCCCACTGATTCCAATTCCTGACCGTTGAAAGATTTAGTCTAAAAATGGGCCCCGCGTGTTGCCCTGGTCCAAAGGGCCTCATTTAGCCGAAAATGGCCCAAGATCATGTCCAGCCATGGTCCACAATGAATCTAACAAAAACATCCATCCCATATTTGGGCCAAGGGAAGCCCACAAGTGGCAAGCCAGCCCAGGCCGAATATTTCGACGGGTGTCACTGATATGTCCATGTTACGTTAGCAAGTTAACAATTTATGTGACTGTATTAGTATGATTGACTTTCCGAAAAATTAACAAAACCTTCTTATCGATATGGAAAACATGCACTAAAAAAATATCACCTACTCCTCTACCAAGTGGTCGAATTTGAATTATCTTTTTAGCTAATGTTTACTTGCTTACTTACAAGATAAATGTACCTTATTTACAAAAAAAAAAAGTTATGAAACAAAAAGTCTCGCATCCATAAGGTGTGAAAAATTACTTTTTCTTTTAACCGAATCAAATTGAATTTAATTGGCATTTTCTCATATAAATCATATTGAAGAGGGAGAAATCAAACTCGAGACCTCAAACGGAAAGTGCGAAGTGCTTAGCCCACTGAGCTGCCACAAATCCGTTGATTTACAATTATTTTTATTTTTTATTTTTTTTTTGTGACTAAAACCCTCCATTTACTCATTAATGACAAAAATCTGGTTGGTTGGCTATATAAAAGTATCCGTAACAGTTTAAGAAGTATGTCCCCACAACACACACTTACCGCGACAATTTGCGTGCTAGTTGTCACTGCAACGACTACAGATAAAATCAAGGTGTTCAAAACCCTAAATCCCCAATTGTCCAGCTTCCCCAAATCCTGATCTCCTGCGATCCAATTCATACAGGAAAGAGGTAACTACACGATTCTGAGTCTTGCATCCTTTTGTTTCAGATAAACTTAAATCTATAAGCATGAATATGTGTGTATGTATAGGTCGCCGTGAAGTGAAATTTGCGGTAACTAAGCTTTTATGCCGCTCAATTGTCACTAAAAGATAGTATCTTTGACTGATTTCTGTTTCCCTTTGATATGAATTCAACAAATTTTGAAGCTTATAATAGCCGAAATAGGATTCGTTTTGGCATATGATTGCTGTTGTATATATTTCATCTGATTTCCCTTAAATTTTGAATATTTGTAGGTAGATCATGAAGCGGAAACAAGCATTCCCGGGAAGGGGAAGGGGAAGGCCACGAAAAAATCCGGCTCCGGATGTGGTCGGTGAAAGAGTGGTCAGTCAGAGAGTGGTCAGTGAAAGATTGGTCAGTGAGAGAGTGGTCAATGAGAATGAGAAAGCATTCTTGAATTTTGTTAGTCAGAATGTTGAAGAAGAAAGAAATGATTTTGGGTGGAATCAATCCGATGACGAAGACCGTGATGATGAGGAATGTAACCCTGAATTGGAGAATGATTCGGTTAGTGATCCTTCTTCGATGGAGAGTGACTGGTCAGATGGTGATCAAAATGTAGGCTCCGTGGTGCAGAACTTGCTTAGCAGGTATGGTGAAGGGGATCTCCAGACGGGGAACTCATCCAACCAGAATGATCACGCGCAAAATATGCCATTGACTGTCTTAGGTTCTTGGAGTAGAGTCCAGAATGAGCAAGTATCGCCGTTGCAGGATCCTCCCTCTAACAAGCAAGAATTGAGTGCTGCCCTGGCGGTACGATGGATATTTTGTAATAGGTTTCCATAACATTTTGGTTTACAATTACGGGTTCTGCTTGTATAGTCTTTTCTGTATTCTTATGCTTAATGTGATTGAACTTACTGGTTACTGCTGTTCTCAAACGATTTCACATTTTAGGTCATTAAGAAGGTTATGAAAATGGATGCAGCTGTACCTTTCAACACTCCCGTGGATCCAGTTGCTATGAGATTACCTGTGAGTGTGACTTTCTATATGCATAGTCTTTTTCTTTTTCTTAAGTAATAACATGACTCGGTGATCGTTTTGATGTACCACGATCTGGTGTCTGTCTTCTTTTTGTGTGTAAAAAAGTGAAATAATCCCTTATCTCTATTGGGGTATTAAGAGCTTGGGGATTGCGGCTTTTAGCATCAAGTATGTCAAGATACCATGTCAAACATGTAAAAATCTTGCCCCTGGGGTAACAAACTTGACTACCATTAAGCTTGTAAATTTAGTGGAAAAGTGACCCGAGTCTTTTGTTTTGTCTGCACCGAACTATGACTTAGCTATCTAGGTAGTAGGTATACAAAATGAGTTCTTGGTAAGCACTCTATAATGCTGAATGCCGTTATGCATGTCGTATGTGTTCTGAAATGCGCTGTTGCCTTTCGATCATGATTATTTCTCTGCCTTACTGTTTTATCCTCTCTTTTGTTTCTTTTTGTCCTTTCTGGAACCAGGATTACTTTGATGTCATAGACACACCAATGGATTTTGGAACGATATGCAGCCATCTTCAAAATGGTACCAAGTATATGAACGTGGATGATGTATTCAAGGATGTCCAATACATTTGGAAGAACTGTTGCAACTATTACAATGAGGGTAACTTTGTTTTGAACCTTATGAAACGAGTGGAGGAGAAATTCATGAAATATTGGACAGCTGCTGGTTTGTGCGGTAAAGGACCCGGGGCAAGTAACCGTAAGGGTTTCATATTACTTTTATGAATGTATAACATTACCAGTGTGGGCTACTATCAATTTTGTTAAATTTTTGATTAGATTCTTTTTAGTTTTACTAAGCTCTAATGTGGGGAAAAGGAAGACGCGAGGACCCACTCGTAACCTTAGACTAGCTCAACTTCCTATTGGGGAAAGATTTGAAGTCAGCTGGAAGAACCGGAGACCTGTAGGTGAAACCACCACTTTCTTCAAATCAGAGTGTACAGCCCTGGTTAGGCAAACCCGGGAGATACCCCTACAGGTTAAGTCATGGAAGGAAATCCCATCTGATATTAAACAGAAGGCATTTGAACATATGTTGGTTAGTACAACAAAAATCATAGAATTGATAACAATTGATTTTTCCCTTGAATCCCATTTTGCCATGTTTATTGTGTAATATATCTTCATGTATGTTTTTCAGAAGCGTTTCAAAGTCGAAGATCACATGAAATGGGTTTTGGATCAGATTCATAGATCCTACAACAGTTATCGGCATCACCTGAAGACGACGTGGTTTGAAACATGTGAGACGACTGAGGAAGCACGTGAAAAAGTACCACCAAATGTTACAGAGGAGGATTGGCAGTATCTTGTAAACTTGTGGACCTCACCTGAATGGCAGGTACTACCAAATGTTACATATCATGATATCAAAGAAGATAACAAGGGGAAAAAAATCAATAATTACGTTATTCCCTATTTTCCTTTCAGTTCTCTACTCTGTTTGTAGTTAGATTGTGATACATTAATGGTCCTTTCCTTGAATGCAGAAAATCAGTAAGCAATACAAGGAGAATCGTTCCAAGAATACCATAATTCACACGTGTGGGTCCAAGAGTTTCTCGCAAGTCCTCGAGGAAGAGGTATGACCTGTTTCACTTACTGCATCTTGTGTTTAGTAATATTTTACTGGCATTCTCATCTCTCTTCTTGTTTTTTGTTTACAATGGTAGAAAAAGAAGACTGGAAATGAGCCTGGCCGTACACTTTTCTGGGAACGCACCCATGTTCGGCCTGATGGACAGGCTCCAAATCCAGCTACACAGGAGGCATTGGTATATATTGAACCTGGAATTAAACTAAAGCTGCAGGCATACCTAATTATTAGTTATTTTATTACGTGTGTTGAGTTCCATTTTGTGAACGCAGTCAAAGCTCAAGAAATTGTATACTCAAATGGCTGCGGAGAACTCACAGATGACAGAAGACGAGATTTTTATAAAGGTTTTTGGACCTGAGCGTCCCTCGAGATTACGTGGTTACGGTGGTGTAACCCCAAAAGAGTTATGGGGAACACCGTCATCGTCATCGTCATCGTCATATACTGTTAGTGAACTCAAAAGGCAACTTGAAGAAACAAAGCAGCGACAAGAGGAGTATGAACAAAAGAGTGCTGCTGAGATACAGGGCTTGAAAGAGCAATTTGGTCGTCTTGAGGGTTTGCTATCAGATCAAATGAATAGGTTTGAAGGTTTACTGGTACAGTTGACGAGTCATATGCAGGCCCCTTCCCCGATCGAGAGGCCTACTGGAAATCTACTCACCCGAAGTGGTATGCATCTTTGAACACTGACTTTCTATTTTCTAACGAGTTAATATATGTTTTCGCGGAAATATTGATATATTGAAGCACAATTCATTTGCATTGAGAATTTTATTTTTTCTTGTTTGATAGAAGACTGATAGGGAAGAATAGGAGTCAGGCACCACGAACGTATCAACTGTTTCATAATTCTTGGTTGAGAAAGAGTCCAAAGAAGGAGTGTTTATGTCTGTTTTCTTGTTCAATGACCTAAAATGGCTTTAAAACTCCAGTTATATGCATTTAGGGACCTGAAATTCGACATCTCAAGAGGCAAACTTTGCAACGGTTTCATAACGTATACATTGGTTGTACCATTTAGCTATTGTTTACACTGCATAAACTCGAGTTTGTATCTGAGATTTTGCTCTTGGCGGAAGGCCCTGTGATCCAGTTTGTGCATGATATAGTTTGGCACTCAATTCATACGGTGTTGGAGGTTGTAACCATGATTGTTTTCGTTCTCCATGCTCAGGCCATCCACGGAGTTTCCGATCCAGAAGATGAAATCTCATCACTTATCAGCTATGCTTGTGTCCTGTTGGGTCAAATAAGGCTGTTGGCGGAAAATCAACCTAGATACCGCGGCAATGGCGAAAGGGTTGGCGACCGGTCGCCGACGGCCACCATGGAGAGCGATGAACCAATGACTTTTTGAATAGACTTAGACTTCACTAAAACCTTGATTGAATGAGTTCTCTGATCAATATCAACAGAGAACAACCATGTTTGCTTCCCAAATAGGTCGTGTATTTCAAGAAAAAAACTTGTGTAGGAACATCCGGACCACGTATGCCGTCGGACTGCTCTCCTTCTTGCAAAACTTAAATCATTTGTTGTTAATTAATTAATTTATTATTTTGTTTTTGGTTTAATTATTTGTGCTTTGAGCTACTTGTCACGAGTGTTTAAAATATTCACCGAATTGTTGATATTTTCATCGAAATATTTAAAAATCAATGACCGATGTGGAAAGGACGGTGAAATGCAAACTTAACCCTATATCAGTGAGATATAGGAAGATTAATGAGTATTGATGATATTTACCATTTACAATAGAAATTTTGCCGCAATCTATTACAAATTTTTGAGCTTTTGAATTTTGAATTTTTATCTAATTTCGATCAAATATGAATGAGATGATATACCTTCATCTTGTAACAAATTTTTATATTTTCTGTTGAGGATAACCAATATAATTTTTTTTTATCGATATAGGGTGAAGTGCCGATTTAGTCCCTAAACTATCACCTCAGTGAAAACTAGGTACTTGAATTAATTTTTCAGTAAAATAAATCTCTAAATTCATTAGAAATTGCTAATTTCATCATTCCTATTATATTCAAAGCTATTTTATCTAATTTTTCGTCAACTTAAGTCACTTGACACACTTTAGAGTGTGATACCATCATTTTTTTTCATCTATAAGCCCTTAAAATTTCATATAGGTCGCGAATTTAATGTCTAATTGACCCTTAAAAGTTAACTTACACTATTTCTTTATGAAAAACTACCAATTTCTCATCCAAAGTTAACTTCATACACTATTTCTTTATAAAAAAAACTACCAATCTACCCTCCAATGTGTATCACATGCAAGTAACGTGACTTAAATTGATGAAAAATTGAATATAGTAGCTTCGAATATAACATCAGGGATGTAATTGACAGATTTTTATAATTCAGGGACTAATTTTTCTGAAAAAAATAGTTTAGCGACCTAATTTTTACTAAGATGATAATTCATGGACTAAATTGACAGTTTATCAATTTATAAAATCAATATTTTCACCTAAATCGATATTTTTATTGCTGGCCAACTAAATATTCTTTCAAATAAAAAATTAGTTTGGTGCCTAATAAGCTGCGCAAAGAAAGTGGTAGTCTGATTTGACACTACAAGGTGAACTGAAGGCCTTGTTTTTACTTGCACAGCCTGCGACAGGGACGTGCTTAAAACTCTACATTAATTTGCATAACCTCAAGAATCAAAGATGACCATAGATGACCATGAGAATCGCTTCTCCGTCTCGAACAACGGTTTTAGTAACGCAATTAAGCCTTAAGCTCTCCCAACGGTTTTAGTAACGCAATTAAGCCCTAAGCTCTCTCAAAACGGCAATCAAATATTTTACTAACCAACACGAACAAGTTACAACTAAGTGAAGTTGTTGAGTTTTCGAATCCAACCAACCAACCAACCAACCAAGAGAATGACTTTTAATCCAGAAATCCAACCAAATGGGAATGAATTTGCATCTTTAAATGCATCCATATAGAATCAACCAACCAACCTAACTGACAAACAGCCGGATACTACGGGAGACGGAACCACCTAAGAACCCGAAAACGGAGTCTTACACGATCAGTGGGTGCACGATCAGGGTTTAGGAACTGAAACAGATGCTCAGTTATGCATTGTGAAACGTTCAAAGAATTCCCGATGAACTATTTACAAGCACAAGCATGAGACTATCAGAGCCGGATCAAATTCAGCTCGAAAAGATAACACTTTGCGGCATGTTTCATCCGCTCTTCACTAATCATTCGAGGCCAAACAGCAGCACATAGTACTTTTCTTAACTGCAGAACCAAATCATATATTTTGTTTCAACTAGTTTGCTTCCAACGAAACCGGATAATTAGATATGTAACTGATGCAATACTCTTATGATTTATAAATAATCAACATTCATACACATACGAGTACCATATTCAGAGAGGAGCATGAGCTGCTCTTCTGGAGTTCATCTCCAGACAACGAACATACATACAATTTAAAACAGAACAAGTATAGTGAATCGATAAATACCTGTTTCGCTTCCTTCCAAACATGTTATTAACATAAACATACATTTGTAGCTTTGCCGAATCAAGCATCAGCCGCAACGAACTTACATGAGGCCCAAGTCTTTGTGGCATCCGTTACCTTGCTTTGCTCCACCTGCACCTGTCTCAGCCGAGGGCAGCTGAGCACCAAAAACTGAATCGCCTCAGCTTGAATCCCACGACAGTGCATGATATCAACACTCTCCAAATGCTCACAGCTCTTAAAAATCGAAACCATGGCTGCATAAGTAAGCCTTCTGCACCCTCTCAATCTCAAATCAACCAAATTATTACACGAAACTAACATCGATGCGAACTCTTCATCCACCAACATTTCGTTATAAGATAAATCCAACTTCCTCAATTGCCTCAAATTCTGTCCTAATGTGGCCAACAACCCCGGTTCTCTTTCAACCACATCACAATTCACCAGTGCCAATTCTTCGAGGCCAGAACTCGCAGCGATAGCAAGAGCCTTGATGCCTTCACCACTCACAAGACAGCAACTTTGAAGCTTAATACTTGAAATGCTTCTGAAATTCTTCACCACAGCCAACAGATGATCGTTATTAAGGTCGAGAGGCAATCGAAAATCGAGTTTTCGCGGGCTACAACGCCTTTGGCTGAAGAATCTAAGCAGACCATCTCTGCTACCACCATCATAAACCAAAAGGGAAGTCAGAGAATCACACTTCTCCGCCACTTTCAGTAGGACGCCGTCGATTATCGCCCTACAAGTCCGGAGCTCCAGCTCCTGTACACCCTGCAAACACATGGCAAATGACGAAAATGACCCTCCATCCCCAATCCCTTCACAGCTCTTCAACTGCAGTTTCTTCAGCTTTCTGCAGCTCCTCCATAACCACCCAAAACCCCAATCGCCGGCTCCGATTCCGGATAAACAGAGACTCTCCAAACCCAACTCTGCAGCAGAATCCTCCTCCGCAGAAAACCCATGTTCCCAATTGGGGTCAACACCATCCCCGGAGCAAACCAAGATTGACAGTTCCTTCAAAGACGGAAACTTGATGACCCACATGAGGAACAGAGGCCTGGACCTGGACAGATTGATGCAGAGAGAGGTTAGGTGGGTACATGATGAGGACAGAGAAGTGAGTGAGGACGGAGAGACAGGGCCAGCCAAGAACCTGAGGCTGCGAAGCTGGGGGCAGAAGGAGGAGACTAGGAGGAGGAGGTGGTCGGAAAAAGCGGTGGTTTTTGCGGCGGTGGTGGGGTCCGGGGGTAAGAGGAGAGAGAGGGAAGAGATGAAAGGGTAGTGAGAGAGGAGGGAGGAGAGAGAAGGTAGGGTGGAAGGATGAGGGGTGAGGCGGAGAGAGAGGGAGGTGGTGGAGGTACGGTATAGGTGGAGCCACCGCTTGGAGACCAGAGAAACGGTGGAGGAGGTTGATGGTGGCAGCCTTTGGAAGACTTCTTGAACTAGTTCATCACATAGCACCTTGTCCATCTCTCTCTCAATTTTTCATAACCTTCATCATCTAAATATTTTCTTCAATAAAACTTTGGAGTCACCACCTACCAAAATGGAAATGAGGATCTTCCGGGGAGAGCTACTTACGAGTACACTGTATGTGACATCCCATATCTATTAGAGAAGTAATTCTTAAATGTATATTCTCATTTTTACCTAACACGAGGTTTTTTGAAAGCTCACTGGTTTCGGATTCTGTTAGAACTCCGAAGTTAAGCGAGTAGCGCGCGAGAACAATCCCATGATGGGTGACCCACTGGAAAGTTCTCGTGTGAGTTCCCAGAAACAAAACCGTGAGGACGTGATCGGGGCTCAAAACGGACAATATCGTGCTACAATGGTGGAGCGGACTATGAAAGTAGTCTGTCCGGATCGGGATGTGACACTGTAGTCGTAACGTTTCGTGTTCATAAAATCACAAATTAATATATATATATTATTAACACGAAAGGTTAGAATAGCAGATGTCAGTGTAAAGGCTATTTGGTCATTTGCCTTGCTGGTGCTTTGTTTTCCTTTGGTTTTTGCTTACTAGCACTCTAAAATATCGATGATATCGAAAATATCGGTAGTCTAAAAACATAAAAATTTCAATAGAAATATCGGGATATTATCGATATCGATAAAAATTAAATAAAAACCACGAAAATTGTAAGAAAAACTTAGAAATTTTTATTGAAACTCTGGAGAATATTTATTTAGTCAATTATCTATTAGTTTATAAAAAAAATTAGAAGGAAATGCATTACATGATAGATTTAACTGATTTAAGTTGATTATACAGCAAGCTGACAAACACTGTGAATGTAGAAAATATGTAGTAATTAATGAAAAAAAGATTAAACGCACCATAATCATTTATATATAATGATTTACTACAATATTTTACACTTTATACATTGCATGGTAAGATACATGATTGATTTATTACCACATAAAGTTCTTATGAGGTTCAATTTTTTCACTATCTTCATCATCTCTATGTGTAGAGTAAGTTTATTGTGAAGAGTATTCATCAAATGATAAATCTTCAAAATAGTTTTGCATGTAATTGTTAACATGTCACTCATATAAATATAAATATTTTAGCATATTATCACTAAAACATAAGTGATATATGGTGGTTAAGGTGTTGGAGGAGTAAAATGGGAGGCGTTCAAATCCCCTTTGTGTTTTTTTCCTTTTTTTTTTCCTTCCTTTACATCGATATTTTCGATATTTTGGTGATATTACACCGATATTTTGACAAAATATTGATGAAGTGTGAGCGAAATTATCGACATCGATATTTTCCGATATTATTATCGATATTGTCGATATTAGTACGATATATACATAAATATGTTCAAAAATATCCTTGATATTTTGTCAATATTATCAATATTTCAGACTATGCCTACTAGATTTTGTGGGGAGTTTGCATTAAAGTGCAGTTCCAAGTTTCAAGTGCGTTCACATGCCAACATTCTCAAGAGATTACGTGATTCAGACGCGCTACAAGGCGTGTGAAGGGAGGGGGTGTGGGACCCGGACAAGTAGCTTATGAAAATCATAGATTCAAACATTATCCAACGGCAGCCGTCTCAACCCTATTTTTTTCTTTTTTAAGTTTGTGATTATCGTGTACCCCGTCCCCAGCAAATTCAATCACTCAAAGGTACCGTTTGATACGTGGGACGGGATAGAACGCAATGGGACGAGACGTTCCGTCTTACGTTTGGTGTGCGTAAAAACCGTGGAACGGGTTGTCCCATGAGAGGAAATTTGGCTGATTTTTCGTTCCACCTTCCTCTCCTGGAACGACTCGTTCCACATCCGTGGAACATAAATTTATAATATTTTAAGACAAAATTTTCCCTTATCTTTTTTCAATATTTACATCATCTATGGAACATTCGTTTCGTCCTGTCCTGTCTCGTCCCGTCACGTCTGCGTACCAAACGGTACCAAAGGGAAAGCTTACAACACGAGTCTGATAAAGGTCCCATAGATTCTCTCAGAAATCCGTATTTCTTCCAGATAAATTTTTAATGGTTTTTCAACAATTAGTTAAAGATTCTTTAATTAGAGAGAATCCAATTCAGATATAAGATGCTTATCTAAAAAATTTCGCAATATGACTGTCTTCAACTTGTACCTTAAGGTGTTAGATCTTTGAATTAGAAAATTCGTCGACCTAACACAGAAAAATGTCTATCGAGGTCGCTAATTTTTTATATTGATAATCATCAAATTAGGTTGATAGTGCATTTTTTAACACGTAAATGTTTATAGATGATAATTTCATTGAAACTAATCTTGATGGTATTAAAAAATCTCTGCACAACAAGAATTCTTGCACAATTCGTAATGTTTACATGCAACTTATAGCTCAAGCGGCTAATAACGTTTATTCATTTACTCCGCGAAATGCAGTAGTCTTTCCACTTTTCCTATTTGACACTTGTTATGAGACAGCAGATCAACCACAGCCTTAGAACTCTTGAACGTGCGGGCGCGCGCACACACATATATATATGTATGTATGTATGTATGTATATGTATGTATATCTAAAGTGACAGTTTACCCACCAAAAATTTAAAAAGAAAGAAAACACCATAACCACTCATCGGTACTGTGTAGGAACTTCGAATCACAGCCAACTTTATTCTGCGGCCAAAATTCCTTACCCCTTGGCAGGGCAATGGCCTCAGCCAGCAGGCACTAGGTCCTCATCAGTCTCTTGTTGCATTTAATTTCCCATCCTACTTGTTCAACGGAGGTACTTAGGCTCCGTTCAGTATTCTAAATCAATCACACGCTGGTCTAGCCTATGAGAGTTAAAATGAATTGTTTTCAGTGATTGATGTTGGATACCGAGTCAGTTACGCATTGGTCTAGCCTACGAGAAAGTTAAAACGCATTTTTTTGAGTGATTGATGTGAGATATTGGCACAATAACATCCCGTTGTGGTTAAGTTTTTCTCCAGCAATACATGGAACCTAATCTCAATTTTGTGCCCAATGATGCATTCTCTAAACCCGTCCCACACTTATACAACAGTCACTATTCAGATTAGACATTTTATAGACATAAAAGCAGTAATCTTCATTTTCTAATTCTCTGCACGCCTAACCAACTACAAATTCATGTGAAATTCGTTTATAACGTGTTAAGAAACGTGTTAAGAAACATGTTAAGAACGATGAAACAAAATATGAATACACAACGCCCAGCATGGCAGGTGAACCATACCTATGTATAGGTAAGTAGCACTGTTCCAAGCCCATAGAGACTCCACCCAGGACCAGAAGTCACCAACATTAGTGCTGCCGGAACCTTCAAATGCAGCTTTCAACACTATAAAAGCAACTGGCGGGAACCCAATAAACCCCAGAATGAGATTGCAAACCGCCCTTGAAAGTGTTCTTATGCTCCTAGCTTTAACATCGGGCTTCAACGGATGAGCCATCAAGCACATTGGTACCATCAGTAACCCCCCAATCTCTGCTGTAGCAAAGTTAATGACCGACATGAGACACAAACCAGTGAAGGCAGCTGACAGAGTCACTGATTTCAAGATGGGCCATTCTTCTCTTTGAGGTTGAGATTCATTGGCATGAGAAGACGGAGAAGCCAAAACCATGTACATGACCACAAGGCTGAGAACTGAAAGCGAAACCCAGATTGCAAAGCTGGTTGTTGGGGTGCAACTCGGTATTTGACAGATAAAATACGGGAGTAATGAAACAACTGAACCCCACATGTGGACAATAAAAGCTTTCTTTGTTGCATATAGCCATTTCCATGATTCGAGAGTGATGATGGCCGAGGAAGCAGGTTTCCCTTTTTTCACACTAGAATCAGAGTTACTAGAATTAACATAGAGAGAAGCTGCTACCAAGGGGAGTGGGGCAACTAGTAGGGCAAAAGCAATCATGTAGACTCCCACTGACACAAATTTAGCCGGAGACGTTAATAGGTACAGAAAAAATGACTGGTGAAACTTCTCTAGAAGGTTGTTTACTGACCGAATGACTCCCTCAATTAATCTGCATAAATAAAAAAGAAACCCACAACAAAAATTTACACACAAATACTGAATATTCATATTATTGCATGCCATAGATGCATACGCAAGTACAATAAGAAATCATGAGTACGACTGGAGGAAAAGATAATAGTAGAAAACAAAAAGAACGAACTGTAAAATTGAAGATGCCCTAAAAAGCTTTAAATGCTTACAGAAACCAAAAATAAAAAATAAAAAAATGTTATATATGACATATCAAATGAAAATGAAAAATGCATATGATCAACTTATTAGCAATCAATATTTCTAGGAAGTAGATGCTATTCAGCACTAACCGGGCACTTCGTAGGAGTAAGTCATTTCGCCTGGCTATGTTCTCCAAAGAAGAAAATTGGGGAAAAATTTCCAACGTAATTGCATCAACTTGGTAATCACGGAAGGCACCGTGAGGACCAGTGGGGATACCCAAAGCCTGGCATCATGAAGAATTTGATATAAGTAAAAATATCTTTGTTTTATATCCTTTTACATCAAATTTTAAACTATAAACAAAGATTCTTAGCTTCTTAAATTTAAAAGTATCAACAAAGTAATCCGAGACAACAAAAAGAAAGTTGACCAACCTGGTTGTACAATGAACTTGCAAGTGTAGCACTGCCCTCGACATAATCAGCAGCTGGGATACCAAATTTCCAGTCGGGATTTAAGCTTCTAGCAAAATGTCCTAGTGATTCTAATATTTCACCCAAAGTCTTGAGCCACTTCAAGCCAAGTAAAGACCAAACTTTCTCCACCTTTACCCGCAAACCTTGCCTATGTACTGCTAAGTAATTCACAACATTGATGAGGTCAAGATTTGGCATCTGCCCATTGGATGCCTCAGCATAGATGCCTAGACTATCCTCAAAATGTTCACTTCGATCTGCTACCTTGATGACGAGAGCTGCAGCCATGGTTCCAGCACGTTTAAATCCGTCGTAAATCGCCCTTTCTGTTGACAGGTTCTCATTCATTCCATAAAGATTATTGCTTTCAGGACATTTTTCTGCATCTAGCGTGCCCAGTCCACTAAATACAGGCGTGTGATAGTCTCTTAGCCAAGCAGAAACTGCAGCATACTCTCCAAATTGGGAATCGGGAACGAGCCATATAACATCCTTGGCCAGCCAAGGAACTCTGTTGAGCAAGGAAAATACCGAGTACGCAATGCCCAAAGAAAAGGCTTCATTCGGGTTCACTTTAGCTGAATTGAAAGGTGTAACCAAGACAATAGCTTCCTTCCCATCACCACGTGGTGCTCTAATAATTCCAACAGTATTGACCCCGTGCAATGCACAACTGACGTTCTGCTCAACTCTTCCAGAATCAGGGCTAGAAAAGAAGTGGAGCGGGTGAAACTGGTTTAACTGAGGATGGAACTTGTGAAAACTAACTTCAGCACCCAAGTTCGACATATGCTGGGCAATGATTCTTTGACTTCCTCTGAAACATACCGTAAAAGTTTGATAAATATGGCACGATCAACTAATCTATTTCCAAAGTCGAAAACTTAAGATGTGATGTGCCCTATCGAGCAACCTACCATTGTACTTAAATCAACCTCTAAATATTAGACATTAGTTTCCACTTTCCAGTGCCGGAGCCCGAAGCAAAAAGTTTAAATGTTGGTTTTTTAAGTAACTTCGAACGGTAAACAGCAATGTCTACACTCTACAGACTACAATCAACATAAACAACAAAGTGCACCGAAAATTTAAACGAAGAACATACATTGCTGAACTGAGAGTCTTCGAATTCGAATTAATCAAATCGTTTACCAATCTATTCGCCTCGGCAACCTCCTGATTCGAAAGCATAGACGCCACGGAGCCTGCGAATTAAGCAACCACATCAGCAGCAACAGAACAATGTCAATAACCGAATATTTTTCGACAAATAACCCAAACGGAAGTGAAAAATTGAGAGCAATTGGAGAACTGACCAGGCATGAGGGCATTCTCGGAAATATAAGTGTTCTTGGCGAGAACCGGAAGCAGCAAGAGCGCCACCACCCCGGCGGCGGAGAAAACGACACTAACAAAAGAGAAAAACGAGCGCCAATTCATCGTTATCAGCATTAGCCGGTGACAGCCTTAATAATTTGGTATCGGGATGTGATAAATAGAAATAAATTAAATTAATTACCTGAACAAGAAGCTGTGGGAGATGAGGAAGATCCCCAGCCATACGATTGGTTTACGTTTAGGTTTAGCTCCGGCGGCGGTCTCGCTACCGCCCTCCGCCATTGTTCTCCGAGTGGATTCGAAATCCGATGGCGGATGGGATCGGTTGTTTCTGTTAGGGGAAGTGTGAGAGTCTCAGTCGATCAGTCGAAGTCCATTTGTAGGGAACGAAGAGGAAGAGCTGAGCTGAGAGCTGCGAGTGAGGACGACGAGATCCGAGTTGGCGGGTTGGACTTGAGGACTTGGGGGTGGTATCGGGCTTTTGGGCTTCTTTATTAGATAAAAGAAGTAAAGGTATTTGGGCCGTATTGGCAAGAAGCATGATCAGCAGGCCAGCCTCCACTTCTCTTACCTAAACTAACATGCCGGTTTAGTTTGGCGTAGAGCATTTTTTAATGTCGATCAAACTCGTTTTTGACAAGAATCAAATATAAGACTTCTCAGTGAAGAGAAACGAGGATGTATGATTTGAACTAGGAAGCAAAATATCAAGATATATGCTATAGTCTATGTAATTACGTCCAGTAATTCGGGCTAGAGCTTTAATTCTCTTACTGACCTCTTCTCTTATCCCATTTCCTCCTTTTTCTTCAAAAGTTTTAGAAAACAATATCAATGGATTTTTCTAGCATGCACTGGAGGGAAAGGAGTCATTTCTGGATTTCTTTCCACCTAATACATCAAGTTCATAATTTAAACCATTGAAATTTAATCAAACGGACTTTTTCTAAAAAAATTATTTTTAAAAAGGAAAATTAGAATGCCCTACATCTTTTCTATAGTTGTTAGATTAAACATTCATCCGTTTTAAAGATTTGATTAAGGTGCTTTGATCAATTGCCACCTCAATAACTTTCTATTTATTTAATTTCCATGTCATTAATTTAAATGCATTTATATAGAGGCATAAGGTAGCTTAGCAACTAATTACCTATAATATAGGAATTTAATTTCGCCAATCCGCTTCTATGCATTAAATGAATTTTTTTT
>JADOBS010302983.1:0-16154 GCA_015708375.1 Cydonia oblonga | reverse complement strand
GTGTGAATTTTTTAAACCAAGTGGTATGCCACACTTCTATGTAGGCGGATGATTAGCTAGCTGCTAATGCACGTGGATCAGCCAAAGTGGCATCCTAGGCCTCTTGGAGGGAAATTTGTTGTACATTTGATACATCCATCTTTGCAGGCACATTCATAGCTGGAATACGAGATCTTATCATTGGCACTAGATTAGTAAAAGCATTTGGGATGCTCTGAAGATCTAATATGCGCTGCACTTTAGTTTCAGATTAAGCAGTGCGGGGATCTAAATGAGATAAAGTGGGTGTCGTCCATGATAATTTGCAACATTCTTCAAGAACGTTGATGTTCTTATCTCCCCCCAACGGCGGGAAAATTATCTCATAGAAGTGACAATTCGCAAAAAGAGCGGCAAATAGATCGTCCGTCAAAGGTTTTAAGTAACGAATGATTGAAGGATAATTATATCTGATGTAGAATCACATCATTCGCTGATGCCCCATTTTTGTACGTAAAGGCCGCAAAATCGACACATAGACCTCACAACAAAAAACTCGCATATGTGATATGTCGAGTTCGTATATGGTAATCAACTGAAGGGCATTATATGGTTGGGTCGCAACAACCCTCAAGTGGACCAACATGGTTGTGTGCAATATTGCATGATCCCAAGCAGTGATTGGGAGGTTGGTACGTATGGCCAACGATCGAGCAATCATTTGTAAACGCTTAATGAATGATTGTTCTAGGTGTGAACATAGGGTACTGAATGTTCACCCCAACTAATATGCAATAGTCATCAAAAGTTTTAAATGTGAATTCTCCAGCATCATCCAATCGAATACATTTGATCGGATAATCAGGGTGGTGAGCTCTGAGCTTGATAACCTGAGCCAACAGTTTCGAGAATGGAGTATTCCTTGTGGACAACAAGCACACGTGTGACCAATGTGTGGAAGCGTCATCCAAAACCATAAAATATCTAAATGTCCGCATGGAGGGTGAATCGGTCCATAAATGTCCCCTTGAATCCTCTGTAGAAAAATAAAAGGATTTGAACGAATCTTGTCATAAGAAGGCTTAATAATAGGCTTTCCCATGGAGCATGTTTGGCATGCAATTCCTTGAATCGAACCTAAACTTCGAGTTAATTGATGCCCGTGTGATGATTTGAAGATACAGCACATCGCTGTTCATCCAGGGTGTCCCAAACGATCATGCCAAAGTGTAATTTCATACGCAGTCCTAGAGATAAGCTCGGCCACGTAGTGGTTTTCTATAGGGTGTATGGTTGTAGTATACAGACCATTCAGGATACGCTTTATCGTCTCTAGAATACTCTTTTGGCCATATTCGTAGGAAGTTATACATAGAAATTTACCTCCGTTTTCTATATAGGTTTCAGTGTGACGTGGAGAATAGAATGCCTCGTCAATGGTCAAGATTGTACAATTGGACAACATTATACGTGTTTTACCGTATCCTTCGATTAGGTTGGATGGCCTGAGAGGGTTGTCAGAGGCGCATTCTTAGGTATGAAGTTAGTGACATAGATGCGTTAACGCAAAATGGTGTGCGTGGTTACACTATCTGCCAGACAACTAACTTTCCCACTAGTCATACCTAGAAATAAAAATTAATTTGAATCGGTCACATGCATAAAAGTTCTAAAAACAAATATCCATTCAAAATAATTTTAAGTATTCAACGGTATTAATTAATTAAAAACTTAATATCCAAAAAACAAATCAGCAACAAATAATCCAAATATAAAAGAAAATTGTGCAAAATTAAACCAAAAATAGAGCGAGGGTTTGGCCACTAAGTGGAATTCGGCCTCAGGTGTTCTAAATTCAACTAAAAATAGTTTGTCTAAGATTCTAATCTTCCATAGGGGTGGTACCCTCCTGAAAGTCAAAAACCTCCATCTTCATACTCTCCAGTTCATCCACTTGCACAAAGTTTGATTCAAACTTCTTACGACGAGAATGATATTTAGCTACAACCTTCTAGGGAGCACGACAAACACAGGACCAATGGTCCTTGGAACCACAGCGGTAGCACATGTCCACATCCATGGTTTCAGGTGCCTTACCTTTATTCTTGAAGTTTAGGGCCTTGGGAGTGAGGTTATGGTGCTTCTAGGCTCGATTTCCTCCATTAGATGGGCAATGGCTCTGTTAACCTTGACGAGGTGGCTTCTGGCTGCCCCTACCATGCTTATGTTGGCGGTTTGGCCGTTGGTTTATGCTATAATGTGCTTTAAGCACAAAATTCACCCTAGTAGGTCGAGCTTAACGATTCTTCATCAACAACTGATTCTGTTTTTCAGCAAGAAGTAGAACAGAGATCAAATCTGAAAACTTAATGAACTTCTAAGCCCTAATTGTTGCTACAGGACAATATTAGTGGCAATGAAGGTCGAATAGGTCTTCTCCAAGAGATCATCTTCAATCAAATTCTCGTTACAAAACTCGAGAAGTGATCGGATTCGACAAACTTCATAATTATATTCATTCACAGACTTAAAGTCTTGGAAGCGCAGATGCTACCAATCATATATTGCTTCACGTAAGAAGATGTCTTTTTGGTGATCAAAACGATCAGCCAAAGTGACCTAAAGTGCTCGTGAATCTTCCTCAACAAAGTACTCGGTTTGCAGTGTGTCATGAATATGTCTTCGGATGAAGACAATGGTAGTCGCTTTCTCAGCTTCGCCAATCGGGTTGTCCGTCTCATCTTCAATGGCATGACGCAAATTCTTTGCAGTGAGGTGGAGCTTCACATCTTGGACCCACTTGAGGTAATTTCTTCCTGAAACCTCTAAAGCGGTGAAGTCGAGTTTGTTCAAATTCGACATGTCCCTATCACAAAATAAATGGACAAGAATGTGGTTGGTGTAATGGAGAAAAAATCAATCCATTTACATATGAGTAGAACATTCAAGTTCTAATAGACATTTATTGGTTTAAATTTACATGAAAAAAAATTCGGGTTTTCATGCGTGATGTTTTTAAGGAAAACTTCAGGTTTTCAAACAAAGCATGGTTCTAGAAACTTCAGGCTTCAAAAGAATTGTGAACTTCAGGTTCATATGTTCCTGCAGACAAACACAAATATATATACAAAAATATGCAAATAGATCTTTATGGTCTTTTATAATAATTGAATTAATTATTTGGACTTCAGACCAAAATTAAAGTGTGGGTGAAAAAATTATAAAACCCAAATTGTCTAAAAAAAATACACAATTAAGCTTGGGGCCCAAAAAACAAGGGCCAAAGCCTACAGATGGGCTGAGCAGATTTGGACCGTGTGGCCCATTCCCAAAAAACATGGATTGGGATTATGGGTAATAGGCCCAAGAACAGAAGCCTAAAGAGAGCTTTGATCTGGTGTGGCGAGGAGCAAGCTACGATTACAGGTCCTATATGAAGGTGTGCTCCACTGCTTTGCATCGTCTACGTACTCAGGAGACGCAATCTTATGCGTCACGGCACAGAGGAACATCACAACCATGGGGGGCTGTGATTAAGTGTGTCTCGGTGCAGGTGCATAGACTCACTAGCTACGGGCTAGGATCTGGTGCGGTTCTATGCACGAGGACACCATAGCCTTATAAGCTGGTGTCACGTTTGCACCGAGCCAAGGAATTAGGCCGCATCATGCGAGCCCGGTCAAGAAAAAAATTTCTTTCTTTTTTCGGCAGGTTGAGAAGGCCAGCCCAATTTGGGCTTCGGGTTTTGGTGTCTAAAACACCGCAACATGCGCTGGGTTATTTAGCCGAAGAAGACCGGTGCCATTGTTGCAGGCAGTTGAATTCTAGGTTGAAAACCTTGGTGTAGGTCCGTGAGTTTGATGGGGAACAAATCCAAGTGACAGAGAAAAGGTTTCTCGATCAAGGAATTTAGAACCATAAAAAGTTCGAAAAAATTGAAGAAATTCTTCTGAAATTCCTTTCAATCATCGTCGAAGACGTTGGATTGGCCCATTAACACAACTTTAAGTCATGGTTGCCCAGAAAAAAGAACGGCAAAGCCGTGACTCGTGACGGCGAGTGAGGGTTTCTGGGTTTTGGGACGACTCCAGGGACAGCGTCGTTTTGTTTCATTCACGGATTAGAGCTTCAGGCTCCATGGGTTGGCTCGGGTCATGGGTTTGAAGAACCCTAGATTTTTTATTTTTTTATTTTTTTTATTTTTTTTTCAATTTCCAGATTATAAATTAATTCAATTTCATGCATATGCAACATATAATTTAATGTATGAATATATATTTGATACAATTCATCGTAATATTAAATTCACATAATTCAACAATTATGGATAAAATGCATACACAATTTATGTAGAATCTAAAATTCGAAAAACTTAAAGTTGGGTCATGCATTATGGTGAATGTTCATGCTATCAGGGCTACAAAGATATCGAGATAAAAACCGTTGTTTTGAAAGAACCTGATTGTGTGATGATATTGATGAACTAGTTTGATACAGAAAACTTCCATGCCATATTACTAAGTGCAGCGGTAGGAGATTGCTGATAATGTGTTGTGACCTATATTTAACTGACAAGGGGAGGGGCTTGGCGACATAGAGAGAGAATAGGGAGAGAGGTGTTTGTAGAGTTATGTAGATGATGTGTTATTCCCCTATGCAATGCCTTTGTTTATAGTAATAAGGGAGGGAAGAATCCTTCTCCTCGAGAGAATACAAGTCCTAACATGGAAGAATAAATAGTATCAAATCTAATTTAGAATTTACACAATCACACTTAAATACAAAGTTTATGACATTTATTATATTTTTGCATTGTGAATCACATGATGACCGTCTCATCCAATATTATGATCTATTTATCTGAAGAGTGTGCGCACCAAAAGTGGTTTTACAAGTACCAATCTCCACCCAGCCAAATCCATCGAAAGTTAGAGGTTTATGTTCTTATTTTTACACTGTTAGAGTTTTGAATTACAAATTTTTGAGTTATCTTCTGTTTTTTTAATTTTTTTTTTTATAAAACTGTTGGATTGATATGGTACACAGTCAACTTAAGAACTAAATAATCTTAAGAAAACAGAGAATTGAAGTTCTTAATTATTGTCATCTACGTATGAACCCACATACTTAACGTAGCCATTTTACAATGAGCTTAGACTACTGTTGCTTTGGTTGGTAATTTAGGTTTTTGTTATGAATAATGCTAGGGAGATCAAATTTTTAAACTAAATTTGCAAACTAAATGATGTGTAACTAATATGAAATAAATACGTTAATCAACACTTAAGTAATTATCCAATAATCATCTACCACATCATGTGGTTTACAAATTTGGTCTCCTTAGCATTACCTTTTTGTTATATATCATAATGTCACCAATCTCTGGCCCACTCTCTCCCTCTGTCTCTCTCGTGCATATAGGGATGTGGTTGATTTAACTGCTCGTGAAATTAGAGTTGTGGCTGTGGGAGAGAACCCATGAGTGAGAAAGGCAGTCCTTTTCTTTCATGTTGGCCTTGCTTGCTGCTAGTATAGTTGAAGATATATGGACCACTCATGATCTGTATACGGTTTGAGTAGGCTCACTCGTGAATATGCAATTTGCAGCCTTTTACAACGGCAAAAAAATTGTTCAAAGCAAAAGACAATGGATTTCAAGCTAAAAACCAAACAGTATTTCGTTCTTTTCGGACCTTTTTATACATCATGAAAAGGCTACGTCGAACTTTTTCTTTTTCAGAAAAATAACATGTAAATATATTATGGAAATTACCAATTATAAAAGGTGTATATGAGTTATTTTCAAAATCTATACAGTTTGTTAGGCTAGCTATACTATTGTATAAGACTTCGTGTTCATGTCCATTTGGCGCTTGTTTTGAACCAGTTCATCGGTGTTTTGCTCTAGTTTTACATATATAAAGCATATCAAGTCAATCGGCTTCAAGATTTTATATTTTCTGTTGCTATTACTTTGATATATAGTCAGTGCTTTCTAAATTCGAGATACTTGACTTTAATTTTGTCAAGTAAAGACGATTTGAATGTGAATTTATATTATTTCTCTCCGACAATACAAAAAATTAACGTATGACATTCCCACTTAATAAATGTTTAATACCCAAACATATAGTCATAGGGTATAGAATGTGCCACAGCCTTTCATATTATATCCCTCAAAAGAAAAATAAATATGCGACCTTTTCACGAAGCCAAAACATCCTCCACCACATGATCAATAGGAAAAATAAAAATAAAACTCCATGAAAAGTTCTGTAGCAAGCTAGCATTTATTTCAAACCTAAAAAAGCAAAACATATTTCCTTTTCTTTCAAAACTTTCTTGAAAAATCTAGCACGGTCACGAAACTATTCACCCCTTCCGTTGATAAGTGATAAATGATTGAACAATATCCATTCAAATAAATAATGGCTGGAGGGCCAAACTGACTACTATAAATAGGCTACTATAGACCTTCTACCACCATGTGATAATCTTCAGAGTTATTTGGCCAAGTCAACTAACTCTTGCTTCCCATTGCCACTCAATCCAATTAGCTTAAGTCCTACGTTAGGGTTTTTTTCGTATTCTTCAAAATTTTCAAACATGGCACCTCCTGGAGAGTTTATTTCTGGCTCTAGGGCCAACAACATCTCCAAGTGTAAGCCACCAAGGCTTTCATCCTCAGCAGAAAGCCTTAAAAGAACAATGTCCGACATCTCTTACGAGCTCAGCAAAGAAGCCAAAATTGATCAGGATCTGAAATCCCTTCCGCCGATATCTGAGGTGGAAGATGCAAAGTGTGAATGCTGTGGCATGAGTGAAGAGTGCACGCCCGAGTACATAGACCGAGTGAGAGACAAGTTCTTGGGGAAGTGGATATGCGGGTTGTGTTCTGAGGCAGTGAAAGAAGAGGTGGATAAAAATGGAGGAAATAAAGAAGAGGCTTTGAATTCACATATAAGTGCATGTGTTAGGTTTAACAAGTATAGTAGGGCGTATCCGGTTTTGTTTCAAGCTGAGGCTATGAGGGAGATGTTGAAGAAGAGTAAGTCAGACGGGACGGGCATGAGGGCTAAGTCGATTAGTCCGAAAGACAAAGGAGGGCCAAAGGGGAAGATTGCTAGGAGTTCAAGCTGCATTCCAGCGATTACGAGGGAGATGAACGATCTCTCCATGGCTTGAAGGGCTAGGCATATAATATCTGATCATGATCTTGGGGACATGGTTTCGTATTTGTCAACCTGCTCTCCCCTTTTTATATGCTAATCATTAACTCGTATAGCTTCCCTCCAAATTAACCTTCTCAATCCCTATTAGGGTTTCTCTTCTAATCATCTTCACTCACAACATGTACCGGTTACCTAGCTAATGGACCGACCTTTTTCCTTCTTGGTTTTTTGGGTTAGTCCAAACCCTCCTAGCTATCCGTGGGCATTTTCAGTGTCTACTGGAGTGTCTTCTTAACCCTCTCCTTCTTTCAGTCACCCTCTTGGGTTTTCTTTCGGTGGTATTTGGTTTTCCTACTTCAAAGCCATGCATGTACTTACACCTATGGGGTTTTTGGGGTTTATTAGTACTAAATGCTCCATCACTGCCCTTCTCCCCTAGGGTTTGATTTTCCTTTTTCCGTAGTTCGCTAAGCTTATCTGCAGTGAGCTTAATCATTTGCTATTTCTGTATAAATAAGAAGGGTTAATTGTTAGGTTCTGTGAAGAGCTACTACGATATCAATCCTCGATTTGAATCCAATCTCAAGTCTCTTTATCTAATTTTCAGTCTAGCTATATGTATCGGAACCCATGTAATTTAAATATATATGCGCAGTTTCAATAATAATCGGGTGTTATATTCTTCTAGATAATATATTTGGTTTATGTTTTCTCTTATCAATGGGGTGCAAGAACACATAAGAAAGTATCACAAATAGCTATCCATACTTTTAATCATAGTGCAGCGAAAAAACCAAAGTACATGGTAAGAAGAGGGAAAAGGGACATAAATCTTACTCTTCTTGAAAAACAAAATATAAGAAAAAGAGGGGGACATAACCTTACCCCTCTTGAAAAAGAAAATACAAGAAAAAGAGGGGAGGACATAGAACCAAACCCTCTAAAATAAAACCTAAAATGTAAGAACCTGCAAGATAAGCTCCAAAACAAAAGGGATAATCCAAGAGGGTTAGGTAAAAAAATGTGATCAAGAAATCTAAATGCAAAAAATGAAGAATCTCTATTGGTGAAGCAACATGCCAAACAAGTGAAGACTAGAAAAACCGTAAATGATGATGTTTTGTTCTATAACATGATGCAGGTCTCAATTTTTCACTTTGGGATTTTGTTTTTGAATATACATTAATCAATCCACAGAAAAATATCAATTCAGTTTGTTCTAGTTCAAAGAAAATATTAACCGAGCAAATTTTTATTTCTTCCTTGAACATGATTGGCTTGGAAATATTCTACCATGGTTTTTTTGTCAAAATATTTCTAACATGGTTGAGTTCTATATTTTCCATTGCTTCAAGAAGATTAATTTGAATGTAAGCGGTTTCATTGACCACTTGTACAACTTCTTATTCCAGTAAATTCTACTGGTTAATGACAGAATTTTTACCACAGCAGGGATAAAAATACTTACAAGTGAACAAAGTAATTGTAGTATAAATGGCTCAAGCAAAGTTATTCTTCACAAGGATTGATATGAATAACTTGTATTTAAAATGTATTCTTAACTAACTGTTCAATACAAGTTTTGAAAAAGCTTTGAAATAGTGAATTGAAATAACGAAAAATAAAATAAAATAATTGAAATTGGTTTTTGTAAACTCGGCAACAAAAAGACAATAAAATAGTTGTGGAGAAAAATCAAATGCAAAAGGCATTAAGGTTTAGTGTGACAACCCGTCTCTAATTCTACGATTTTATAAATTTTAAAGGATTGTGATATTTACACTCATAACTACTTTTCCCACACCCTTTCTATTTTTTAATACTTAATTGGTATCCTATTATTTAATTTTTCATATATACCCGTCCTACTTTTTGACCTTTAGAACTTTAGAATACTTTTGTTATTTTATTTTAAACTTTTTTTTAAACACTCAAGCATATGTTCCCAATAAAAATAAATAAATAAATAAATAAAACACTCCAGCATAGAAACACTCAACCATATATGCCCATTTGTAACTCTTTAAGTTCTACTGCCTAACCTAAGAGATCCCAAAACAAGTATAAAACACCTATTATAAAAAATAAAAAATAAAGTTTCAGCAACACATAAATAAAAATAAAACGATTACCTAATGATATATTATATATGCATAAGTTACATGAATTGTACAAAATACTAGTAAGCAATCCACGTATTCTTTAATCCCCATAATAGTAGCCTCATGCCCTAAAAAATATATCAGATATCATTACAAGCTTTCACATCCTGCCTACACTATGTTTGCCCTTTAATCTTGTGTTCAAAACGAGATGTCAATGTTACCAAAAAGATATGAAACTCATGCACTCCAACCTACAAGAAAATAAAAACATGTCAATAAAAGGAAAGAAAATTACAAACTTGATTAGTATTTTTATGGGGAAAAATCAACAAAAATATATGTACCTTCATGTGTTCTTTACACATCTAAGCTATTATTAACAAAAAGTTTCTTTGGCAAATCATTATTCTCCTCACACCTATAAATATATATAAATAATCATGACCATAGTAGACAATATTAAAAGATAAATATAAAAAATGACATACATGTCGAGCATGTTTCCGAGCCTTCTCCACTATTTCAAACTTTGAAGGACCACGCTTTGTAGAGCTTGATTCTTTTCTATTTTTAGACCCCATTGGATGACCTTTGTGAGGTTTAACATTAGGTTCAAGAGTTAATGGAAGAGAAGTATCAACAAATTCACAAAGTTGCCTTTTGGTATCCTCTTTTTGAGTAAGAGGCAACTTTTCATACTTATCTTTAAACTCCAATAGAAGGCTGCTTATTTGATCTTGTTCATTGTCCAAGCTTACATGATGATCATTGATAAACAATCTTCTATCAATCCTCCATTGTGGACGTATGTCATTTAGTTGCAAGACTTCAATATTCATCTCTTTAATCATGTGAGCACGAGGAAGACCCATTGTCTTGAGAAAATGGCCATTACATTGAGATGAAAGATCACAAGAACTTGATGCTTCATATTGATTATATAACTCATTCAATGCAAATTTGGATACATGAGTAACAACCTCTTTGAAGAAGGGAAGTCGAAACTTGTGTGAAACTCTAACATTTTCACTTGAAAGTTGAGTTTTGATTTCTTGAAATTGATTTTCAATAGCAAGGCATATTTTTTCTTTTACCTCGCGAAGACCTCCGTTTGACACTTGAATATATTTGTTTAGTGTTGCATGTGCACCTTCGGCTCTTGAAGTAACATGATTACCAGAGTGGGTAACTTTCTCCGACCATGCACTTACAAACTTTTCTTTATACGGAAGCCAAGTACTAAGAATATATTTCAAAACAAATTTCTTCTCCATGTACTTAACTTCAAAATGACTCCAAGCTTCATTGAATGATGTTTCATTAGGAGATTGGATTAAAATTGTCCAAGTAGAAATGAAATCAATCCAATCAACTTCTTCCTCAAAATGAGCTTTGCAATTTGCAAGTATATTTTTCTCATTATGCCACACGCATAAAAGATTGGAAGTACTCGGAAAGACAATGCGTATAGCATTCATTAATGCCAACTCCCTATCCATTATAATCACCATAGGATGATTATCAACTCCCAAAATCTTACTAAACTTTTTTAGAGCCCACACATAATCCTCTTCTTTCTCATTTTGCATGAAAACAAAACAATAATAAAAGGATGTGTTGAAACTTGAAACTCCTATGATATCCAATAATGGCATCTTATACTTGTTGGTCTTATATGTACAATACATCACAAAAACATATGGGTAGTTCTTGGTCAACTCTATAGACAAGGGATAACCAAAGATCAAATGAGTCAAGTGGCCTTCATGATCATACTCAATGTTATAAGTGAAACCACCTTCACCAAGTTCTTCTAATAATGCTTGAATAACTGGACGCCTAGCCAGACTCTCCTTCACAATATTAGCTATCTAATTATAGATGTTTCGAGAAACTACTTGAAGATGAGGATTGCCTTGCTGAAGCGAAGAGAGAATTTGGCGTGGTTGTATACCAACCTTACTCATTTCTTTAATTCGTAAGATTTCCTCTTGTGAAAATTGCCGACAAGAAGGATGTCCACACATGTCATTCGAAAGTTCATGGTTATGCAAAAACTTTTTATCTCTAGCTTCCAAAATTCTTCACATTTCTTTTTACGCCTCCTGACTTCAAACGGACAATTTATGAGGCGAGATCCTGAGTTTCTATTTCTTTCATCTAGTGAAGTTTTAGAGGCTCGATAAACCCCACCTCTATCACAACCAATAGCAACATATGTGTTTGTCTTAGATCTTCTAATAACAGTTACAAACCCTTGCATTAATGCTATCTTACGAACTTCACCGATGAGGTCTTCTCGACTTTCAAAACATTTTGCCAACAAAGAGAGCATTTTATCGGGCTCATCAATCATTGGTTGACTTCCTATATATCACAAACCAACACATTTATATATGTAGAATATATACTTTGGTTTTATCAATGGGCTAGACATTTAAGTATCAAATTTATACCAAAGCATTGTATGCATTATATCAAGTTTACACCAAAACATTGTATGTATTAAACTTAATTCTAGCATTATAGGCATTTACTGGAAGCAGACTCGAAATTTAAGCTACAAAGCGGCTCTCTACATCGATTTTTGCACATTGAGATTAGGCACCCAATCATTCCATATGGTCATGGAGCCTAGGTAAAACCACAACAATTAAACCTAATACCAATTTACCATTAAGTTAAAGTGTACTGGGAACCAATACAAACAGCATTCCAATAGAAAATTAATTTCCCCAAAACCAATACAAATCAATTTTTAATTTTTTGATCCATAATTTGAAAATCTTCTCTAAAAATTAAAATTACACCAGTATTCATTCATTCGATTGACATTTGAACCACAAATTAGGAAAGAAAAAAAAAACCTAAAAAACAAATTGAGATAAAAACCTAACTCAAGAAGAGAACAAAAACCCTAAATTCCAAAATCAATCTTAATAATTTGAGAAAAATACTTTAGAAACTTACCATCAAAAGTGTTAAGAGGAGGAATGCATTCTGAAATTTCTTCCATGCCATCCTCCTTGCATGCCATATCCAATATTAACTACAACTCAATGTCCATCTGGAGCTCTTCATCTCTTGTTATCAGGTCATCCATTGTGGTTTTTCACAAGAAGTAATAAAGAAAGGTAATAGATTGCCTTTTCATGGAAGGTATGAATGGAAGCAAAGAGGACAGGGGAACGGAGGCACAGAGGAAGGGGGGAAGTCTGAGAGTTTATCTTGAGTGTTGATTATTTCTAAGTGTAAAAATCAAAAATAAAATAAAAAATAAAAAACAACTTTCAAAAGTCAAAATGTAGAAAGGGTATATATGGAATATTAAATACTAGGATACCAATTAAGTGTTAAAAAATAGAAAGGGTGTGAGAAAAGCAGTTAAGGGTGTGTGAATATCACAACCCATTTTAAAAGTGTGAATTGATGAAAATGCCCCTAGAGGCAAGGATCTTGGCTTTCGTTGACCATTGTTTAGAGAGACGTATGACTCGTTCTTTTGGCGTATTTGCGTAGTACACGATGATACGAACACGTAGGTGCAAGCGGAGTCAAGATTGGAGTTACGATGAAGATTTTACGGAACTACGAATCCGAGAAATACTTTTGTGAAAAAGAATTACTATTTTATATTTTATACTTTTTTTGAAATTATTATATTGTTATGTTATTATTTTATTATTTTCTGATTTGATATTTTAAATATTTTAATAATTTATTTTCGCCCGTGAAGCCCACACCTCAAACTCTTCCCTCGCTTCCGTGTCTCCCACTCTTTTGGCCCATCTCAGATTGGTCAACTCTCTCTCTTCACGCTCTCCCTTTCTCTTAACTTTTTCTTTTTCTCTCTCCCTATAAACGCAGAGACCACACTACACCCATCTCGCTGGAACTGCGAGCACCACCATCAGGACTAATCATGGGCCACCGTCAACTGCCATGATTCTCTCTCTCATCCTTTACCTCTCTCTCGGCCCTATCTTCCCTCAAGCCTCTACTTTTCCCTTTCTCCGTGAAACTCACCGGACCACCACCATTCTCTACAACAAGCATTACCGCCACGAACCGGAAGCCTACCTAGTTGCTTGGTCGTGAAACTGCATACTCAAACCTTGAGCTACAATCACAAACTCGGACCTCGATCTCTATGGTTCCCGGCAAGTCACCACTATCTTCCGACCAAGGTCGGTCTCGGGAACTCCCATCTCTCGTCTTTTTTTGTCGTTGTGAAAGATTTTAAGGTTTTAGGCCTTTGTTGTAGGGTTTGATGACAAAAACTACTAGGGGAACTCAAACCCAGTTTTTCGACGAGAGATCTGGTAGCTTTCGAGCCGTTTTCTGGCCAACTCTGGCCACAGCCGAGGAAACCAAAGGTATATTTGGAATCCTTGTTCCTTGATCTTCGTTTTGGTATATGACATTGCAAGGTTTAATGAAGTTTTAGTTAGTCTACATTTTCCAGATTTTGGCTGTTGCAACGGCAATCTCCCGGAGAGGAAGAAGAAGAGGAGAAAAAAAAAACAAGGGCCTTAGGCCCAAAACCCGGTCCAAAATACTTGGCCCAAATCTTTAGCGCAACCGGCCCATCACGAATATTCCTTGTGTTGACTTTTCGAAAATTTCTCGGAAACCCTCCTAGATTAATTTCGACGTCATGAGTCTATTTTTGACATCCATTTAGTGAAATTCTAAAGATTTAACATAGTTAACCATTGGGGCATCTCGGTTGACTTTTTAGAGTTGACTGTTGACATTTCGTTGACTTCTTACGAAAATTGTCCAGGACACTCTTTAGCGTATTTCGACGTGCTGATTCCGGATCCGTCGTCCGTTTTTCTAAATGCAAACATTTTAATTGAGTTTTACTAATGTGTTCCAATATTATGCTTAGGTGTGATTACTATCGGAGACTCCAGCTTTTCCAGCTCGGAAGGATGTGACATCGCAAGTACCTGTGAGTGGGTATTTTCTTTTATATAGTGTGTGTGTGTGTCTATATATATATATATACATATATACATATATATACATATATATATACATATATATATATGATTGTTAGTTTCCATTTATACATTTGAAAAAGAATTTCCTACGTATGCCTAGAATGCTATAGGCAATTAGGACTTGTATGTGATGCACATACTGCCACATGATTGTAATACTAGAGCATATATTATTATTACACCCAGTCATGTACATGTCAGAATACATCTACATGAACTCGTGTGCCAGCATGTGTCGATGAGCACTCGATATGGTATGTTTGCTTATGCGAGATTATGCGGTTACAGACGTGATGTTTTTACTTACGAAATATTGTGCCGTATTGAATTCTTGAGCTATTACAGGCTACGATAACTATTTTCATACTATGCGTAGTATGTGTATTTGGAAACTATACTTGTTTCCTGACGAGGGGTTATAATGTTTTCAAAAGGTTTTTATAAAACTTTATTTTAAGCCCACTCACCCTTGTTTTTCGCCCCTCCAGGTTTTAGCAGCTGAACTTTCGTATCGACGGGGATTCTTGGCAAATGTGGTATTGGAGACTACCTCCGATGGTATAATTCTCAATCCACTCTATTGTACTTTACTTATGCTCTGACATCACATGTGAAATTGGTTCATTCCAGTTCACCAGCGCACTCTTGTATTTAGGCACTTTTAGGTTTAAATTTAGTCACATTTTCCACATCACTACACTTTATGGCTTCGTCACCCTCTTGGTGTCGACCAACACAGCTCGATTAGAAATCCAGGTGGACATTCCAGGTCAAGGTGTGTCATTTAGCCGTCACCACTAACAATTCTATGTAGTTTTACCAATTTACTTATGAGTTAACACATGTAAATGAGAGGTCTTAGATTCGATTCTCGCCAAAGGCGAATTTGAACCACATTATTGCTAGCCCATTGTGTGGCTAAGCCCCTCTTCCCTTAGTGTAGATAATATCTATTTTTAAAAAAAAATTAATAAATAAATAAAAGGATTAAGTACTTAAAACCCTCCAGCCATTTAGTACTATGGTCTAGTGACATTCTTCTTCACTTGTAAGTGAGAAGTCTTAGGTTCGAATCTCGTGGATAGCAAATTCGATAGAAATTAGGTTACCCATTATGTGGCTTAGTCTCTTTAGTGTAAAATATATCATTGTACTCAAAAAGAAGAAAAAAAAAGTACTTAAAACCCTTCAACTTTTTAGTGTTATTTCAAATTGGTCTTAACATTTTTCAACATTCCAAACAAGTATCCAACATATTGAAAATGTCATATCCGTTAAGCCCCAGTTAATTTTCCAAACATAGATCATATATATTCAAAAACCACCAACTGGGTATATCATGGTCAACATAAATATTAATTGCCTCAATATCAAAAATTTCAAACACAGATTATATTATATGAAACTAATGATTTGAAATTATATTAGAATGGCAATCTCTTAACAAAGAATAGGGTTAAAAAGTCAGATAGGATTTCAACGAGCTTGTTTCTGTTCATGTGATTCCCTCATTCGTCGATTCTCATCTTGTAAAGTTTCCAATTCTTCTTTATGGGTGGTTAAGATGGTAGTGGCTGTATCATGGCAGTACATACATTTAGGCTCATTATAATATATTTCAATACAATCATGTAGGTACAAATATTTCGGTACAAAAAAAAGTTAATTTTTTTATATCTCAGCACAGTCATTTATGTACACTTATGTATTTATATATTTTTGTATCACTAATTTCTTTTAATATTTTCTCATTTACGTTCATTTATAATTTAAAAAAAAAACTAAATATGTGCATATTAATCAAATTAAAATTTAATGTGAAGAGATTAAATAAAAATGCACATTAAATAACAAAAATTGAATGTAAATTTTGATAAAAGTACATTCAA
>JADOBS010302982.1:0-16146 GCA_015708375.1 Cydonia oblonga | reverse complement strand
TGTTGTTGATGTTTTGACTGCAATTTTGCTGCATATTTATTAATTAATTTATGAGGAAAATAACACTGTCTTATGCATAAATAGGTGTATATTTTAAATTGTACATTTTTTTCTCAAAAACCAAACCAAAACCGTTTGAAACTGCACCGCACCGAACCAAACGGTTTGGTTTCATTTCGGTTTTGGCTTCAAAACCGCACCGCACCGCACCGCAAAAAGTTTCGGTTTTGGTTGCGGTTTCACTCGAAACCGCACCGCGCCCACCCCTAGTCTGTCCTCCTGTTTGGATGCCCTTCTAATGCCCTCCTATTTATACGGTCACGGTTAAGTCACGTTAACATTTAAAAAGCAATAAGAATATAAAATATTGACGTGGCTTAATCATGATCGTACAAAATAGGAGAACATGGCACCCAAACAGAAGGGCATACACTCTACCTTCCTTTTTCACGTCTTGATTGCTGACAGTCATTTCCAAAACTGCAACTTTTTCATCAACTGTTATTCACAGACCTTCACAAACCTACAGATAACAGATAAATACTGCAATTAGATCAAAACCCTCCAAACCGGATAATTAAATTGCTCCTATTTATTTTAAATCGTCAGAAAAAAAAAAGTGGGAAATTTCATGACTTGGACAAAATAAATTATAGGTTAAAAACAAAGGAAAACTAATGAAAATGACTTAAAAATTTTGAGTTTAAATGATAAGGACAAAATAAAAGGTAAAGTGAATAGTATCAGGATTGACTTTTTAGTGTAAAAATTTGGTTTTTCGTTAAAATAAATAGTAACATGGGATTTTCATTAAAACTCCCTAAAAACAAAGGACAACATGAGAATATTTGTAAAATATTGAGATTGAACAAACGAATACAATTCCCGGAGAATAAGAATCTAGTTACCTACATCCAAAAAATAGCATCAAACACAAACACCCAAATGCAATTCATTTTCAGATGACAGAATAAATAGAAATTGACGGTTCGGAAGCTCTGGCGATTCTGATTGAGAAAGAGGTCAATAACAACAAGGTAATGGAATTCAATACTTTGTGTTTGTTATAGAGGCATATTTAATGTCTGAACTAAGTCTATGTTGAAATTTCAAAGTAAAACATTTATTTCATTGCTTCGTTTTTGGTATAAAAAAATATTTATTGTTGAATAAGGAGCCCTTTTTATGGATTGTTGACATATGTAAGAAATTGTTTCTGTACTAATATATTAATTTCGCTCAATACTAATGCCATAACTGAAATTTTATAGAAATGGTGTAATTGGTCAATCTGAAATTTCAAAATTTTAGCCGATGAATGAACTCTTACATGATTGCTATTGCATATACACATTTTTTTTGTTATTAGATTTTGTTTTTATTTCATTTTTTTTGGTATATGCAATTGTTGGTTTTGCAAAGGACTGACTCTTTAACTTATGTAGTTTTACCTTTTTTGGTGTCAGAGTATAGGTTGGTTTTATTTAATAGATTAACAGGTATTTGTGCGTTATTTGTTTTCAATAATCAGTTTTCGTTATCGGTTTATTGGTAATTAAAAGTTTCATCCTTTTAAATTTTATTATGGATAAGTGAACACAGTTATGAGTATCAACCATTTATCCTCATTCATATTCAAATATAATATGGATAAGTGAACACAGTTATGAGTATCAACGCATGCCTGAATAGCGTCCATAATGGCTGCTTTTGTTACATTGTGGTTTATGTTTTTTGCTATAGTGTCGAAGATGTCCAGTCTCAGAAAAAGTGAACAGCCACACTCTCCGTCATCAAATACTGCACACCATGCTGCATATTTTTTTTGTTTGAACATCTATGCTTGACGACTTACCTACTCAAACACCACTTTTCCTGTGTTTTGCTAATTGCTAAGTGAGGTATGTAGGCTACAGGGCATATATTTTGCCGTCTTAACTGCAGAGGCAAAATACGTGTAAACTGCAGCTTGCTTCTGTTTCTTCAGTTTTGTATGGAAACAGACCTTCTACTTATTTTTGCGTTTGAACAGTTGTGGTTACAAAATCAGCTACTTGAACAAGTCCTCAACACTTTCTGTTTTTAATTACTAGTTGAAATTGATGCCTACACTACAGGACACATATTAGATGTGTGAACTACATGGTTGTTCTGTTTCTTAAGGAAACAGAACTTTTTGGGTAACCATCTCTTTCTAATCAAAGACGTTCAGTGTCTTCCTACTCATTGTACAATGTGCTTATATGCCATGTTACACCCGCCCCTTATATATATGTATAATTATGTTTTTCCTCAGAAACTTAGTGGATTTTAACAATTTAGTCCCCTAAACTTTCCCCAAAAATCCGAATCTAAACTTAAGATTCTTCTCTCTCAAATGCCACGTGGCAGCACCCTAACAATCTTTATGTTTCTCTTTCTGTCCCCTACCTCCGTAACCTCTTTTCTTCCTTCTTCTCTATCTCTCAATCACTCTCATCTTTCCCTTTCTGTCTCTCTCTCTCTCGAACTCTCATCTCTCTCTCTCCGTGACACTCACACACACAAAAACGCAGCTGCACATGTGCGAGGAACCATCATCAGCATCTCCTCGTCATTCTCTCTCTCCCCGTGGCTGCGAAGGTGAAATCCTGAAGCTCTCCGGCGAGATTCTTCATTTTCTCCGATAAGGTAAGCTTCGGATCTCCTTGTTCCATCCTAGTGTGATGCTTGAATGTGTGTTAATGAGTTTTACCTCGTTAATTTCAAGGTTTTGAACGAGATTTGACTCGGTGTAAGGCACACCCAAACTCCGGCGAACCGTGGGTGTCGAGAGGTTTTCCGGCCAACTCCGATCGTTTTACATCAAATCAAAGGTATAAAAATGCTCATCTCTTCCTCTTCGTCATTTTGGTACCTAGATCGGGGTCTAGGGTATGTGGTTGTAGTCGGCCGGAGCTGTAGAAGCTCTGGCGTTAGTTCCCGGCGAGACCAAGGCCTTTCAGGGCGTATGGATGAACCCAAGGCCTTTCAGGCCATTTTCATAACCCACGGGCCTTAAGCCCGTTGTGCCTTAACCCAAAACCCCAACCCTTTACATTTTTATTTTTAGTTTAATTCCTTAAAAACCCAAGGCCTTAGGGCCATTTTCAGCAAGTCCAAAACCTTTAGGCTTTAAGCCTTAGGGCCGGGGAAGGGAGGAATTGGGCCTCCAGCCCGTTTAGCTCTTCCCATTTTCTTTTATTTTAATTAATTGTTTTAAAAACTAAAGGGCCTCTTGGGTCGGTTTTGTGGGGGCTTTGAGCCCAGATCTCTTAACCCATTTCTCCTTTACACCTAAACCCATTAAACCCAAATCCTTTAGGGCCTAGATCCGAACCCATATACCCAAACCCGGTTTGATCGACCAGTTTGACCATTTGACCGTTGACTCTGACCATGTCAGCGTTGACTTTGACTCGGTCAAAGGGCAACATTGACTTTGACTTTGACCAGTCAACTGTCAATATTGACCTTGATCGTTGACTTTTCGGGATTTCGTTCGGGACTTCTCCTAGGCTATTTTCGACGTCCTGGAACCGTTTTTGAAGTCCGTTTTCCCAAATTAAATCGTTTGAGTAGAGTTTGACTCAATATACTTCTTTATGTGAATAGGTGCAATTAATAGCAGCGATTCTGTTATTCCTGGTTGATATAGCTTTGCTCTAACGGTGTATGGTGAGTGGTCCTCTTCTAAAAATGCATGTTTTGATAGTAGTAGCGCACATGAAAAGCATGATTTGATAATTATGTTTTATGAACTGGTTTGAGATAACATGCTTATTAAGGCTACTTTGAATTATTACTATTTTTCTTATAACCCGTGTTCTTATAGAATATCTGATGGATGACGATATGATATTAGAACATGTTTAGAACACCTCTTTATAGTATAGATGATGGATGACTTTATACTATGAAGTTGTTTTTCAATATATATGTGTTCAATGATTTTGTACTTACCTAGTGGTCCTTTCCGTTACGGGACATAGGGATAGATTCTGGTCCGTCCCGGACGAAGGTTTGGTGTTGGCACAGGGCCTTGAGTGTGTTTCCTCTAGCTATTTAGCACAGGGATGGGGAGCCGGCAAGGGGCCTGGAGGTTATTTTCCTCTGACTGTCTGCTCAGAGATGAGGAGCCGGCATGGGGCCTAAAGTGTTATATTGGACATTCACTAGTGACTTATATATATAAGTTATGATTTGAGATAGTGCACATCATACTAGGTTCAGAAAACCTACGTTTATCATTATTTATGTTTTCATAAAAACCTTGGGGTTAGTACGTTAATAACTGTTTTATACTATATTTATATATATCAACTTGGTCCACTCACCTTTGTTTTGTGCCCCCTTCAGGATCTGAGAACGAGGGTTACAACATAAGCTACGAGGCATTCCCCTACCAGTGATTCTGTGCTATATTCTCTCCGCTTCGGCATCTATTGTAATAGCACTCTCTATTTTAAATTCTGTTGATGCTCTGTAATAGACGTATGCTCTGAACATATTGTATTGTTCTTAATATTAGATGGTTGTTTATGCATGTTTAGTAATTTCTCAGCTTCGCTTAATTTAAATGGCTCTCGTCACCCTCCGGGTGTCGGCCAGCACGTGACCTTCTCGGTGTCCCTAGGATGTCGGGATCGGGGCGTGTCATGCCAGCTCACTTGAATGTATATAAAAATAAAACTGCTTATCTTATTGATCTCATTCGCTCAGTTATTCCTTTGTTTGTTCATAGTTGTGTTGAAATTATTCAACTTAAATATGTTTTATTCATCCGATTGCGCTTGAAACAGCTGGTTCCCGCGGCAACGCGCGGGCCTAATATCTACTTGTTAAACTAAAAAAAGGTTGATAAGCAGGAAACAAGCATCTGCACAACCTTATCTGGTATATGGGGATGGATATGGTGGAACAGGCACTTCGGCAACTCCTTCAAGCATCTGCACAACCTTCATCATAGTAGGCCTAAGAGACGGATCTTCCTGAATACACCAAATCGCAACCATCACAAACTTTTCCAGTGTTGTTCGATCACCCAAGGCCTCGACTTCATGATCTACAACATCATCTAGCGCTCCTTCAATGTAGCAATCATAAACCCAGTACGTTAAAATTGCTTTCTCTTCACAGTTACCTTCCCTGTCAACGCTTCTCCTACAACAAATGATCTCTAGCAGCACAACACCAAAGCTGTATACATCAACTTTGGTGGTGATTGGCAAGTTCCTGAACCACTCAGGTGCAACATAACCTTTTGTTCCTCGGATGGCGGTAAGAGTCTGGCTCTGATTCATCAGCAAAAGTTTTGCCAATCCAAAATCAGAGATCAGAGGGTTGTAATAATCATCGAGAAGTATGTTCTGCGGCTTTATGTCACAATGGATAATCTGCGTGCGGCACTCTTCATGCAAGTACAAAAGCCCCTTGGCAACGCCATAAGAGATTTCAATTCGCTGTCTCCAACTCGGTTTGATATCAGAAAAAAGAAAGCTTGCCAATGTGCCATTGCTCAAGAACTCATAAACTAGTAATCTATGTTGCCCCTCGTCACAATATCCAAAAAGACGAACCAGATTCTTATGATGCGTGTGACCAATTACGTTCACTTCTGTTTTAAACTCCTTCTCGACATCCTCCATATTGTCCGTAAAGAAATTTAGCTTCTTCACCGCCACTTCGACACCAGAACCAATTTGCATCACCCCTTTGAAAACCACTCCAAAAGCACCCTTTCCTAATTCTTCCTTGAATCCATTTGTAGCTTCTTGTAGCTCTTCATAGCTAAAAGAGCGCAAATTCGAGTCCAAAACAATATCAGTACTAGGTCTTTCAGGTTTCTTCCGGAAAATGAAGAAAAAACGATGACAGAGAGCAGAACTTAAGACAACATTAACAAAGATAGAGGTAACTAATAATACTGATTCCACGCGTATCACAGATTTCCGGCTCTTCTCTTTATCATCTGGAATTGGCTTTGGAGGAGACTGCAGGGTGGCATTATCCTTTCGAACTTTTATGAAGACCTGTGAGTTAAGACTGACATCCGCTCTCCCGTTCGAGAGAGGTAACTTATTTTTCGAGCAGGTTTCAGACCGAAAAACAGCAACAGCACACAAACAATCTTGATAGCAGGACTCGTTGCACTTGTCCGCGGTAGAAGAGTTTAGCTGCACATAATCTGAGTTTGGCCAATCAGTATTTGTCAGCACTTCGACATCATACAAATCTTTTCTGGGACCTTGCAGCTCATCTTCTTCACAGCCTTGTTTAAAATTGGGTTCGCAGCCTTGGTATATATCCTTCGGATCAAGAAAAGAAAACCCTTTTGGGCATTCGCAGGTTGGCCTTTTATCTGTTTTGAGCTTACAGATACTGTTGTAACCGCAAACACCAGCGCCCCGTGTTAGGCAAATATCATCCGGCTTATACCACAGAGGATTACTCCAGCTTGCATTTCCAGTGAGGTTTTTCGGGTGAGAATATAAAGCGAAAATCCCATGAAAATCAATAGTCGCCCTTACGTAGTTGTCCCTCACCGACACTCCCTCGTTCCCCTTAAGAGGGAATCTTCCACCATTTTCTCTCTGAACAAACATGTCCCCTGAGCTGTTGAACACCAATTGTTTACCTTCACTACCTGGCACTATCCCTGCAGTCGTTTCCGTGTCGAAGTAAGGGTTGTTGGCATTATCTGTTGTCAAGTTGACGGTGTTGAGCACGAGGTTTCCATCATCTTGCAAGTGCAGCTGGAACCGCCCTTTTGCGTAGTTAGTCTCCGATTGTCTAGACGAAAGCTTCCCATTTCTCTCAATTGTCTGTCCAGGCAAAACGGTGTCTGTAGGATTGCTGAAGGTCTCCCACAAGCTCCCCGAGTTTTCGTCTTGAAGGACAAAGTTTCCGGTGTCATTCATGACCCCGTTCGCAACAATCCCGGAGGTTGTTCCGGATTTCCATATCTCTCCACCCTGAGGATTGTTAAGAACTAGTCCTTTGTTGGCAGTCAAGTTCAGAACTGATCCTCTAGGTGCAACGATGGAGTTGTTACCATCATATACATACCAAACTACGGTTTTGTCTTGGATTTTCGCATACCATATCGAAAGCAAGAAAAGATGATTGTTTCTAAGGGACGAAAATCCAAACGCGAAATCACCGGATGGAGAAAGCCATGATGAGGAGTTGCCTGCAGTTGCGGTTACAGAACTCCCAACTGCTACTCTTCCATTATTTTGGGAAACCACAGAAATTGGTAGCGAAAACAATGAGGAGAACAAAAGCATCTCTATAGAAAAAGCCACTGCCATTGCAAAAGAAACAAATTTTCAACTTAGCTTAATTGATTAGCCATATTTCTTGATAAAGCATTGGTTCCCTGTTATTTATTCATGTAAATGTGCGTGCACTATGGTTTAGGCTTGACTAATCTCCATGCCTGTCATTTTCCAAGTTTTTTCCCGGAATTAAAGGCATCTAGCCAATTGTTTCGAATTACACGTTTATCATTGTTCAAAATACAAGAATTTCACTTTGAGAAAATAATATGATGAATAGTTCTATAATGACACCGAGAGTTTATGTGATAGAATTCATTGTCTCTCTCAACTTTCTGTAATGTTGCAAGTTGGATCAATATTGATGTGATTAGTAATGATCCGTTAATTTGTCTCTCAAATCAATATTGATGTGATTAGTAATGATCTGCTAATTTTTCTCTCTCAAATCTCTTTTCATCTTATTCTCGCCCCCTCGTCCATTTTATGACTCTACTTACTTAAGCACTTATGAATGATTATATAATATGTAATAATACAGACCCTTACCAAGAGGGATCCTCATTTTTCTAAAAAAATGGGGACACCCTCTTGACCGTTGGATTGACTTTAATGAAATTGTGTGGTTGAAATTAAAACACAGGCCACACAATCTCAATCATACAATTTCATTAAAGTCAAATCCAACAGTCAAGAATGTGTTCCTATTTTTTTAGAAAAATAAGAATCTCTCTTGTGAAAGGATTCCTATATATATGAATGTTCCAAACCTAAAAGACTTTATTAAATGCGGCATGACTCAAGCATGTGCCGGCCATTCAAGTCCAGTCCACCGGTCAAAATTCAACAGTGGGGCTCACAAAGAAAATGTGAAAAGGGATGGAGATTGAGGACGGATACAGCGGGGCAGGAGTAGAGAGATTTTTTAATACAATCGGCATACGAGCTGGTATATCATGTTTTGTTATATAAATGATGAAATATGCATGTAAAAAAAGTTAATAACTTAAAAAATAAAAAATTTCATCATTTATATAAAAATACGTGATGTATCACTCGTGTTCCGTAAAAAATTTATCCAATAGTATGGACACAATTGTGGAAAAGATAGGAAAACAGACCTCCATGATTAAACAAAGATGACTAAGTCTTCGAGTGATACAGACTTATGAAAAATGCAAAAATATCTTCTCTCCATTTATGTATTCAAGAAAAATTATGTACTAACTAAAGTCTTTAATGTATGATATACGCCGTTGGGGTAAAACACCCGAGGCCAAGCTGAGATAATCACAGGTTTGAGGAATCGAGATCTCTCGGATTGGTTCTCGCGTCCCAGTGCCCAAAAGGATGGGCGAGTTGAATCCCGCAGTTCGGTATCGACAGATCCAAAGATCCGGATCACTCATTTTAAATCATATAATCCCTATTAGCCTATTTTATTGGTCCATCTCACACAAGGGATCCGAATCTCTCTCCCCTCTCTTGAACGGTTTGGATATCTCGGTCCGTCGACTCCAGATTGCGAGATTCGGAGAGGATCTGATTTCGGATTTCAGGTATGGTTCGACGACCATTTGAAGCCCGTTGAGGTGTGGTTCATCTCACCAGGTCGGGTCAGCCATTTCGTACCAGGTTGGATCCCAGGTCAGGCCAGCCATTTCATTAGCCTAAGATGGACCTGACAGAGGAGGCGCTTGGATATTGCCTACCGCGACCAAATGGACTCATGGGCTCATTAGATGATGAATCTGGACCCTGGTGTGTGTAAAGCCCACCTCAGCTCTATCCGAATTCGATCGATACTAAGCTCCAAGTCATGTGGAGTGGAGGTCACTCGAGATTGAACACACGTTCATAGAATTAAGAGTAAACTGCCGATTTGCTCCCTGAACTATTACCCAATTTTTGATTTCCCTCCTGAACTTTTTAATTGGAAACTTAAGGACTTAAACTATATTTTTGGCCGATTTGCCCCATGCTGTTAATTTTTCATTCATTCAATCCAAATTTCTGTTAATGGGAAGCATGTGCACAATTTGTGTGGGTAGTTCGGTCGTTTCGTTCTTTAAAATAATTGAAAACCTTAGATTTCTAAAATATAAACCTATGCAAATATATGTGATTCTATAGTTTTTGTGTCTGAAGGTCTAGTGAAGTGACGTTTTTGTCCACAAAGGGGAGTTACATGGTTTGCACATGTTTAAGTCCTTAGATTTCCAATTAAAAAGTTCAAGGGAGAAATCGAAAATTGGATGATAGTTTAGGGGGCAAATTGGTAGTCTACTCATACAATCATAGTATCAAATTCAAGTCACAAATTTTAACCAAATTTTAACACTACGAAACCGAAACATGCAACTACGAAAAGCATTGTTTTAGTCCAACAACCCAACTTCCTTAAAAAACTTAGACAAAAACGACAACACTAGGAAACGGAAACTCAGAAAACCATTGCTCTAGTCCAAATGAGGTACCTCACTGCCTCAAGCTTTTCTAAACACCATAGAATTCGCTTAGAAGCCTGAACCTTTTCCTTTGCGCCTTCTTTGTTTCACAATCAACGTTTTTAATGAGCTCCTCTTCAAATTTGGGACGAGAAGGCATTAGGTTGTCCACAATGCCGTGCATGCCCCTAGCCCTTGCCACACCTGAGGCCCGTACGCGTGCATGTCCGACCTGAGTTATCTCATTACGTGTGCAGTTAGATCTTCCCATATTGACATCCCTGCTGTCTATTCTCTTGCGAATCCTTCTGCTGGTGACTTCATCCGGATCTACTTTCTTGCTCCTCAGTGCATGTTCATCTGCTTTTCCATGTTAATAAATATGAGAATCCCATGAGAAACAGCATTTGACAAAACAGAACCTAATAATAACAACAAAACTTGGCTAATTTTCTTGCAATTTCATATCTCGCGGCTGTTGAGATTACAAGAAGCTAAAGTATTTACTTCTTAAATGAGTTTCAAGTAGATGATACATAATAAAGCAAGAACAAAACTCTAGGAGAAGAAGAGGCGGACCGCCTTTATGCATCATTATTACTAGCAAAGACACTAACTAGTATGACATTATGCGTATTGCACCGGAAAAATCATTTCCATGGAATGAAAACGGTGAGATGGTATTTTAATATGTGAACGTCATGAAGTACAAAGCAAGCCAGCGCCAATATACTTCCTCCTCAAGACTAAGCAAAGTACATAACAGATACAGTTTCTTATACCAACAAAACAATCTGCACAAGTTATTAGAGCAGAAATGATACGTTGGGAAACGGCTTACTTAAATATCACTAAAATGCGTTTTCTTGACAAACTTTATCCATTGAAAAAGATATCATATGTGACCTTTGTTTCCATGCTTCTTTTCTACTTTGGGAGCTAAGGTGATCTGTATCTAACCTTATTTGGAAATCACCATTGTAACATAAATAAACTGGTTCATGGCGGGTTATGGGAGTTGCCCAACGACATGGCTTTCTCTTTGGCTGTTGCATTTTGAGAATATCCTAAAAAGGAAGGCTAAAAATAATATTAATAGTGGGTAGGCTGTTCTTTGAGGTGCTAACTGATGCTTTGAAGGGTTTTAGGAAAAAATCGCTTAATTTTCGATAATCTGAAGAACTTCTTTTCAATATTCCGAAGAATTGTCATATTTTCTAGCAACTTTATAATTCTGTTAAATGACGCAGACAAGTTCACCTAATTTACCAGTCATTAATCTTTTCTGCGTCGAGAATTTTGTACAAAGATGTTTCCAAAAGCATACTCTATGTCTAATTTAGTGCTTTCATACAAAATTTTAACCTAAAATTTAATTCTAAATTATTTAACCTAGAATTGCTCACAGTTATTAAGAATCCAACATCGCAGAGATGATCAATAGATTGTCATACTAGGGTTGCATCATGCCCTAGCAAAAAGACCTTAGTTAGTCATAGTCATTATAATTGTCACAAGCAAAAGCAGAAGAGAAAAATAACAAAAACTGAATGACTTTGCCGCACTCTTCCACTCAACAACAACAACAACCAGCCATTTTCCCATTAAGTAGGGTCGACTGTATGAATCCTAGAACGCTCTCTATTTTGCACCAAGACTTCCGTTAACACCAAGTATTCCATATATTTTCTTAAAATCTCTTTCCAAGTATTCCTAGGTCTTCCTCTACTCCTTTTGACTCCGGCCTCCATCTGATACTCGCATCTTCTAACCAGAGCATGTGTAGGTCTTTGGTTTACGTGCCCAAACTACCTTAACTGATTTTCTCTTATATTATCTTTAATTGCAGTTACTGCTACTTTACCTTGGATATTCTCTTTCTTAATCTTATCATTTCTCATGTGCCCACACATCTATTGAAACATTCTCATCTTCGCAGATACTATTTTTTGCACGTGTTATTTTTTGACCACCCAACATTCCATGCCCTAAAACATTGTTGACCTTATTGCCGTCTTATAAAAAATTTCCTTGAGCTTTGGCAGCATACGACTATTTCATGACACACCTGATGCACTTTTCCACTTCATCCGTTCAGCTTGTATTCTGTGGTTGAGATCTTCATCAAATTCTCCATTCTTTTACAAGATAGATCCAAGATAATGAAAGCACTCACCCTTTGAACTTTCTGATCTCCAATCCTCGCCTCTACTCATTTGAACCCCCATTCCCATTATTTAGCAGATGATACACTCTATATACTCATTTGAACCCCCATTCTCATGAACTTACACTCTATATCGTGCTACGGTGGAGTTGAGCCCGGGATGTGGTGGCATCTCGGGCCGGGATGTGACACCTGGTGTAACTCTATGATTATGGGAAAGCTTTCAATTTGTCATTCATGAGTTCTTACTACTTTTGTCACATCCTGACTCGAGCTCCACCACAACCCGGGCCCTGCTTCCGCTGTAGCACGATATTGTCCGCTTTGGGCCCCGACCACGTCCTCATGGTTTTGTTTTTGAGAACTCACACAAGAACTTCCCAATGAGTCACCCGGGCCCCACCACAATCCGAGCCACTCGACCAACGGGAAAAATACTCTTCCACTTCAAAGCAGCTTACGGCACGATTCGTACTTCGACTCCAAGATGTCTAGATTATGAAGAAACCAGCCTTTTGTCCAAAACACACAAAGAAGTGTATTTTCTATTTATATCAATTAAGTGTGTTGAAGCATGTCCCACATGGCCACATCGGAAACTTGATGCGAAGTTTAAATCCTCTTACATAGAAAAGTTCAACGACTAATTGCTTTGAGGCATTAATTTTGTATAAAACCACACCTATTGAATTGCACATGTGGTTGAGTTAAGGTCAGTATTGATGGTAATTAGCAGTGGGCTGCTGGACCGTCTCTAAAAAAATAGTACAAAGGGCAATTTATAGAAGCAGTGTTGAGATAAGGGCAATTCATCTATTCTTTTTAGGAGGATTTAAATGAAGCAAGGCTTATCTGCTTGCGTAGAGTAGAAGCAAACTGGTAGCAACAAAACCAAATCAGAGTGAAGATAAAAGAAAAACCGTCTGAGGGAGACGATGAACGGAAGGAATTAGGAGCAATATCCAGCTGCAATTTAGTGTAATGAGACTGCAGCGGTGTTCATTTTGAATTCAATCTGCTACTCTATCCAATGTGAATGAAGTTTGTTGCGTGGCCGAAAACCATACTGAACAGGTATTTGCCGATAAAAAGGATCATTCGCCGCCACCCTCTCCACAAAGAACACTAGGGGGTAGCGAGGGTGGCGATAATTCCAATCCATACAAGATAAACCACAAACTTCATCAGCAGCAATAGATTAAGCAAACGAAAATGTTTTCGTAACAAATCATCACATTGCAAGATAAACCACAAACTAGCGAGTAGCGAGGGCGGCGATAATTCCAATCCGTACAAGATAAACCACAAACTTCATCAGCGGCAATAGATTAAGCAAACGAAAATGTTTTCATAACAAATCATCACATTACATAACCACAAATTGTTAAACTAAAAAAAGATTGATAAGCAGGAAACAAGCTAGCTACTAGTACTACTGTGATAATAAATACAATAGCGGTTCAACCTTATCTGGTATATGGGGATGGACATGGTGGAACAGGCACTTCGGCAACTCCTTCAAGCATCTGCACAACCTTCCTCATAGTAGGCCTAAGAGACGGATCTTCCTGAATGCACCAAATCGCAACCATCACAAACTTTTCCAGTGTCGTTCGATCACCCAAGGCCTCGACTTCATGATCTACAACATCATCTAGTACTCCTTCAATGTAGCAATCATAAACCCAGTACGTTAAAATTCCTTTCTCTTCACAGTTACCTTCCGTGTCAACGCTTCTCCTACAACAAATGATCTCCAGGAGCACAACACCAAAGCTGTATACATCAACTTTGGTAGTGATTGGCAAGTTCCTGAACCACTCAGGTGCAACATAACCTTTTGTTCCTCGGATGGCGGTACGAGTCTGGCTCTGATTCATCATCAGAAGTTTTGCCAATCCAAAATCAGAGATCCGAGCCGTGTAATACTCATCGAGAAGTATGTTATGCGGCTTTATGTCACAATGGATAATCTGCTTGCTGCACTCTTCATGCAAGTACAAAAGCCCATTCGCAACGCCATTAGCGATTTCAATTCGCTGTCTCCAACTTGGTTTGATACCAGAAAAAAGAAAGCTTGCCAATGTGCCATTGCTCAAGAACTCATAAACTAGTAATCTCTGCTGCCCCTCGTCACAATATCCAAAAAGACGAACCAGATTCTTGTGATGCGTGTGACCAATTACATTCACTTCTATTTTAAACTCCTTCTCGACATCTGCCATAACACAGTTTAGCTTCTTCACCGCCACTTCAACACCAGAACTAATTTGCATCACCTCTTTGAAAACCACTCCAAAAGCACCCTTTCCTAATTCTTCCTTGAATCCATTTGTAGCTTCTCGTAGCTCTTCATAGCAAAAAGAGCACATATTCGATTCCAAAACAATATCGGTACTAGGTCTTACAGGTTTCTTCCGGAAAATGAAGAAAAAACCAAGACAGAGAGCAGAACTTAAGACAAAATTAACAAAGATAGAGGTACCTAATAATACTGATTCCACACGTATCACAGATTTCCGTCTCTTCTCTTTATCATCTGGAATTCGCTTTGGAAGAGACTGCAGAGTGGCATTATCCTTTCGGACTTTTATGAAGGTCTGTGAATTAAGACTGACATCCACTCTCCCGTTCGAGAGAGGTAACTTCTTTTTCCAGCAGGTTTCAGACCGAAAAACAGCAACAGCGCACAAACAATCTTGATAGTAGGACTCGTTGCACTCGTCTGCAGTAAAACAGTTTAGCTGGACATAATCTGATTTTGGCCAATCAGTATTTGTCAGCACTTCGACATCATGCAAATCTTTTCTGGGACTTTGTAGCTCATCTTCTTCACAGCCTTGTATAAAATCGGGTTTGCAGCCTCGGTATATATCCTTTGGATCAAGAAAAGAGAACCCTTTTGGGCATTCGCAGGTTGGCCTATTATCTGGTTTGAGCTTACAGACACTGTTATATCCGCAAACACCAACGCCCCTGTCTTCAAGAAGTGTTTGGCAAATATCATCCGGCGTATACCACAGAGGATTACTCCAGCTTGCATTTCCAGTGAAATTTTTCGGGTGAGAATATAAAGCAAAAATCCCATCAAAATCAAGAGTTGCCCTTATGTAGTTGTCCCTCGCCGAAACTCCTTGTGTCCCTGTAAGAGTGAATCTTCCACCATTTTCTCTTAGAACAAACATGTCCCCTGAGCTGTTGAACACCAATTGTTTACCTTGACTACCTTCCACAGTCCCTGCGGTGGTGTCCGTGGCGAAGTAAGGGTTGTTAGCATAATCTGTTGGCAAGTTGACGGTGTTGAGCACGAGGTTTCCATCATCTTGCAAGCGCAGCTGGAACCGCCCTTTTGCGTAGTTTGTCTCCGATTATCTACACGAAAGCTTCCCATTTTTCTCAATTGTCCGTCCGGCATTTTTCTCAGTTGTCTGTCCGGGCAAAACGATGTCTGTAGGATTGCTGAAGGTCTCCCACAAGCTCCCCGAGTTTTGGTCTTGAAGGACAAAGTTTCCGGTATCATTCATGACCCCGTTCTCAACAATCCCGAAAGTTGTTTCGGATTTCCATATCTCTCCACCCTGAGGATTGTTAAGAACTAGTCCACTACTGGCAGTCAAGTTCAGAACTGATCCCCTAGGTGCAACGATGGGGTTGTTGCCGTTATATGCATACCAAACTACGGTTTCGTTTGGGATTTTCGCATACCATATCGAAAGCAAGAAAAGATCATTGTTTCCGAGGGGCGAAAATCCAAACGCGAAATCGCCGGATGGAGAAAGCCATGATGAGGAGTTGCCTGCAGTTGCAGTTAGAGAACTCCCAACTGGTACTCTTCCATTATTTTGGGAAAACACATAAATTGGTAGCAAAAACAATGAGAACAAAAGCATCCGTACAGAAAAAGCCATTGCCATTGCAAAGCACCAATTCTTCAACCTAGCTTAATTAGCTATATTTCTTCAACCCAGCTTAATTAACTATATATCTTAATTAGGCTTGACTAATCTCCATGCCTGTCATTGTCTTAAGTTTTTTCCTGGAAGTAAATGCGTGTACCACATTTCCTTGAGTATATATTAGCCATCAACCACGACCTGGCCTCCCCTCGCTACAGTCACACACACCAATTTTTCTCCGAACCTACACATATATTACACATTTAATCCTTGTTCAAAATACAAGAATTCCACTTTTTGAGAAAATAATATAATGAATAGTTCTATATGTAATGACA
>JADOBS010302981.1:0-16137 GCA_015708375.1 Cydonia oblonga | reverse complement strand
TTTTTTTTTTTTTTTTTTTTTTTTTTTGTCTTTCGAATTAAGTGACCTGCAATTATGGCCGCCAACATGGAGATCATTGTAGTTATATCTCAAGTCTAAGTACTATTTTCGTGTGTTAAACTTTCATACAACGGTGATATTTCATTAGAGCTAAGTTTATCTCATTAACACGGCCAGCCACTGCCAAATAAGTTGTCATAAATCTGCCAAGGTTTCCTGAGAGATTGAAAAAATATGAACGACTTGACTATGTGATTGTCCACTACAGGCATAAAACATCCCCCATCTGCCCGGCTGAATGGCCTGATTGTCTCGGATAATATTTTCCCATTTCCTTGCAAATTTTGTCAAATGAAGTGAGAAATGACTCAATGAGTGAAGCAAGTCTTGTTAGAAATGGCCATTCGATCGGAAAACCCACCTTTAAGGCCGATTTCTTGGGGTGTACAAATTGCATAAAGCTAGCTAGTGACTAATGGTGAATTATATTCTCTGTGCAAGTAATATTTTGTCATTGTATTTACGTCAAATCAGGTGCCCATTTCTTTGGTCCCTCCTATAAACGAAGGTTGGCCAGGGGATAGATTGATGGATCTAGATGGGTACCCTCCATTCGCAAGACCAAAAACAAAAGGCCAGCTCACGTGGTGCTGCTGGTGGGAGATGACTGAGTCAAGTTGATGTGAATGTGACTTTCGAACTTTTTATCCATTTTTTGCCACCAAACACCAAATTCTCACATGGCTCTTCCCATAAGGATGTTCACTACCCAAATTTTGATATGGTTCAAAACATCATGTATTTTGAGTATTATTGTACTTTTTTTCTTTTGGTGAATGGTATATGTATGGCCTTTTGTATTCTCTGAAATAATTTGAAAATTCTAATGCTAAATAATGATTTTAGCAATTGGAACGGAAGCGTAATGCTTGTGTAGTTTTTATTCGCTTTAGTTTTGTATTTTCAGTTTATTACTTCTAGTCTTGTTAAAACTCGTGTATTGTGGACGTTGTTGGTACTTTGTTAAAAAACTTCAATGAATGATTCGAGAAGAAAAGAAACCTTTATAAACCAGTCTTGTTAACGAAATGCCAAAAAGGAGATTTCAGTTACTAAGCTGTGATGGCGTCGGCCGTGGAACCTGGTTGATCCGCTGCGGCAAGGCCGACGGCGATGAGTGGAGAGCCTAGTTTTCTTCCTTTTCAGTTTGAATCTAATGCGTCTGATGCCTGTGCATAGGCGTGTTGGTGGGAATCACTGGTCGAGCCAATGAAGGCTCAGAACCTTCTCACTTCCAAGTTTTTGTTATTTGATTGTTTCTATTTGTTTTATTTTTTATTTTGTATTTTATCAGAACGTTTAAGGTTTTAACCCTTCTGGTCCATTGAAAAGTATGATACTTTGATTTCTTGACTTATATCCATAGAGATACAAGTCATGAATGAAATTTACTATTTGTATTTTTTTTTTCTCGATTGTGTCAACGATCACTAATTAGCTAACTACTAACCCTAATTATACAATTTATGTCTAATCATGTCATATTAGAAATGTAGAAATTAACATACATTGTACATTTAAAATTGTCTTCAACGGGTTTTCAAACTATGATTGTGTTGTTATATAAGCTTTCATAATTTTTTTCCTTTTTCACTTTACGTTTATAGATATTTAAGATTGACCCTTCATAATAGAATTTATGACCTCGCTACTAGTGGAGTGATGGTCCTGCTGAAGAATATAGTTGGGCCATCTTTGGTCCCAAAGTTTAATTAGTTTCAAAGATAAGCTTATGCAATCCAATCGGCGTGTTTTACAGTGTCTCATGGTAAAGAGGGGCCTAAATTCATGTTCTCTGATAGGGCTTTGGAGAAGCTATGTCATCCTTGGAGTAATGCGCTGATCATCAAGTTGTTGAATGAGAAAGATGATAATAGTCACGTCACAGCAGACCATGAAGGAGGTGATATGATAATTTCAGTGAAGGGAAGGGATCAAGATTTAATGTCGTTAATACGGCTGATGAGATGTTGAATGAGAAATATGTTGATACCAGTAAGAGCTATCCGGAAAAGAAAGATTAGGTTTCCACGAAGAACAAAGGCGATGGTGTAAGGGACGCTCTCGGGTTTCCATGTTTTGAGATTGTGGACGCTGTTAGGTTCTCTGGAGGGCTGTGGATGCTTTGGAAGGATGCAAGATTAAGGTTGGAGGTGATGGCCACCACCGTTCAAATTATTTCTTGATGATGGCAGTCAAAATCCATGGCATTTACTGCTGTTTATGCTAGCACTTGTATCGCTATTAGGGTAAGGTTGTGGGAGTATCTAAATTTTGTTGTTGGTTGTCACCAAGGAACTGGATCCTCTTCGAATCCCAATAAACTAAAGCTACTGAGCAATGATCCTGAGCCGTTGAAATTTAATCCAACAGCTACAAACAGAGAATCTCTTTAAAAGTTATAATAATTATAGTTGTTACATCAAATTTCAATAATCCTGATTTATTGCTCAAGATACTTAGTTTTTGGGAATCCGGAGAGAATCCGGTTCCTATCACCAATTGTCTTGGTTGTTGGTGGAGGATTTCAATAAGATTCTTTTTGTTGATGATAAATGAGGAGGAGCTCCTTTATCTAGATTGAACGGGTTCAAAGATTCGATGGATAATATTCTATATAATTTGGGGTTTATTGCTCCAAAGTTTACTTGGACTAATAAACGAGTGGTTGGTGTTAAATTCAGCCAAGAAATTGTTGGTTGTAGCAAGAAGAAATTGACAAGTCACAAAGGAATTATCAAAGAATGTACAGTGCAAAACGTTGCGGCTACCGCAGTGATGATTTCATTGATTCATTCACATTGGATTCCTCCATTGGTGTAGTACAAGCTCATCAACAACCTGTTCAAATACACTAATAATTGTTAATTCAATCCAAGCCTTACAACACACTCTCTAATCTAAGCCTTACATGTGGTTATAAGATAAAACTTCATCACCTAACCTATTTTGCATTTTAAAAGCAAACTAGCCGTTAGACCTTAGGCTTCATTGCTGGCTAAGGAAAAGAATCCTCGCCGGATCTTTTTTTTAGAGATTTCATGATCGTAATGGTTCATCGTACATTATACGATTAATTTTCGTTAGGTACTATTTATATTTAATTTTCAATTTCCGAAGAGGATCTTTTTCCGCTGGCTAATCCAAGATCAAAGGCTGAGATCCATTTGATTCCAACACTTGAGGGAATTGATAAAGGTGTTTGTAATCCGGCTTGGAGGAATCTTTTTTCGAAGGCATATGCGTACCACCTCCCTAAAACTAAGTCTCACCATTATTTACTTAGTTTAGATATCATATGATTAGGTACCACATGAATAGGCTTGGCAAAACCCTTGGATAGCTTCTTTAATTTGTCTCAAATCTAATCACCTCCTTAAACCCCAACATAGGCCATTTCGCTTTGAGGCAATGTGACTTAATTACGCATAACAATTTTGATGAGTTTATACATAAAAATTGGGTTAACCATGGAGGATCTACCATGAATAAACCTTGTGCTTGTAGAGCCGTCAAGGAAGTGAAATATAGAAATTTTTTATCGTCACACTTTTTGAGAAAAAATTTCTTATGCTGATTATTTAGCTAGTAGGAGCTACAATATGGATCTAGGGTTTACATTTTCGTGATACTCCTATGTGGATTTGGATCGTGTTTATGTATGATTGCTCAGGGATCTCTATGAGTCGTTTTGTTTGTTCTGTTGTTTCTTAGTTTTGTTTTGGCTGTTTAAACCCCTTGTTTAACCAAAAACATAGTATTATTTCAAACCAAAGAAACCGGGACACGACAATCGGCAACGACACAAGGTACGAGATTTAACGACGACACGTGTTGCGACATTTTTCCACAAGTCAACATCCTTGTCAGCGAGGCGAAAACGTAGAAAAGAAAAGTAAAGGAGAGGCACCACCGCATCCCCTCACGACTCGCCACGTACACATTTTCTAGCGACATCGGATGGGCCCCTCCCTGCACCAAAAGATCTCCTACCAATACAGAATCACTAGCGGCACGTCCATCGTTCCACGTGTCCAGGATCGCATCCACACCGTCCACGTCTCTCTCTAAAAATCAAAGCCAGTGGTCCGCCCAAAGCATGCCTGGCGATCATCCGTCTGCCGTGATAAAATCAACGGGTGAGATTAAAAGCTCGTCTACTCCCCTCAGCTTTTTCATCTAATTTAAAAGAAGCCCTTCACTTTCAGGCTGGGGAACGAATGGAAAAATGAGACGACAGAGCTTCGTCGTCGAAACAAAGAATGCCCGGCGACAGCGACTCAGAGTCCGACGACTGAAATACACGTGTCAGGCGAAGAAGATCCAGGTGCAGATCACCGGCTGCAGCGGCCAAAAACATGCTTCCGAAGATTGCAAGACATTGGAGTTGAAGGAACAAGAGAAAGATGTTGGGAGTTCTATGGAGATATTGTCGGTGTCATTTTCAGCATCGAAAAATGACGTCGTGTTGTCTAGTGGATCCGTGACCGGATCAGATGAAGGCGGAGAGAAAAGGAGTGGTGAGGGTTCGGAAGAGGGGGGAGGGTATGGCATTGTCTCGGTGAAGGGGATGAGGAAGGAGATGGAAGATGCAGTGAGAGCGGAGGTAGGGTTTGGGAAGTTTGACTTTTACGGGGTGTATGACGGGCACGGTGGGCCTGACGTGGCCGGCGCTTGTAGGGAGAGGATGCATGAGGTGGTGGCGGAGGCGGTGGAAATGGAAGGGACTAAAGGTGATGCGACTGATTGGGAGACGGTGATGGAGGGGTGTTTTGATAAAATGGATGGGGAGGTGAGTGATATTGCGGCGGCGAGGACGGTTGGGACGACAGCGGTGGTGGCGTTGGTGACGGAGGAGCAGGTGGTGGTGGCCAATTGTGGCGATTCTAGGGCTGTTTTGTCGACAGGTGGTGTTGCCTTGGCTTTGTCCAATGACCATAAGGTGCGTAGTTACCAAACTTTATGTATGTATCTCTCACAACGATGACATCGTAGTTTATTTGCATCGATTTTAAGTGCTTTGTTATAACTATATGCATCGTACATTAACTAATTAGTATCCAACAAAAAAGAAAAAGAAAAAGGAAACAAAGATTGACTTTTAGATTAGAATTATGCGGAAGATCAAAATCTAATTTTAGTCCAAACATTAATCACCTTATCTATAATTATATTTTTTGATGATCTAATTATTTCTCCTTTTCTTTCTAATTTTATATTTTTTGATGATCTAATTATTTCTCCTTTTCTTTCTAATTTTAATGTATTAATTTTATTTTATTATAATTTTTATTTTTATTTCATTCATCGTAATATATTTTGTTGTAAATATTTAGATAAGCTAATTTTTATTTTATAATATATCTCGATATATTTTGTTTTCTTTATTTCAGTATATTAAATTTATTGTAATATATTTGGATACATATATTTAGATACACATATTTCAATATATGCATTTTGATATAAACATTTAGGTATATTAATTCAATATAATACATTTCAGTATATTAGTTTAATATAATACATTTCGGTACATATATTTTGGTACATGTATTTCAGTACACATTTATGTACATTAGTTTAATATAATACATTTCGGTGCATATATTTGAGTGCATACATTTCGGTATTAATATTTAAATACATTAATTTAATATAATATATTTCGATACTAATATTTATGGTACATATATTTAGATACATTAATTAAATTTTTTAAGTTTGAAGAATGTTAAATAAAATTAATAAATTAAAAAAAAATTTGTTTGGTAAAAAAGTATATTAAAATGTGTATATTAAATATTTAAATATTTAATGAAAGACATTAAATAAAATCCATACATTATTTTGAATTAAGGATTCATCAAGAAATTATAATTAATATGTAATCTACACTAGACTTATTTTAAATTTTAATCTTCTTTAAAGATTAAAGTTATAAAATTCAAAAAAAAAAAACTATTTAGTGTCAGTAAATAAGCCCCAAAATATGTACAACGCTTGGCAACAATTCTATTCCGTAGTTTGAAATTAGTATAAATTCACATTCCAGTGTATATTTTGCAAGATATATATAGGATGCCTTGTTGAGTGGAAATATTGCATGATATTGACTATAAAATTGGAAAGAAAGAAAATATAGCTCGTTTGGAATAGTTTATTAAAGTATTTTTTATGAAAATATTTTTAAAATAAATTTTTAATAAAAATATAAATGAATCATAAGAAAAACGCTTGATATGCTTCTTACGCATTACATAACTCGTATTTTTTGCAAAAAATACATCACACACTGCATGAAGCACTCTTAAGTGCATTTGTAATATAATAATTTTAAAGTAACTTTCAAATGAGCATATAAAGCTGTTTTGTTGAAACTTTTTGGCTAGAAATATGTGATGCAGGTAGTCTCAAATATTAGACAAAGGAATCAGGACTTTCAAGTCAAAATCTAACAAAAAAGACTAAAGTTATTTAAGAGCTTCCTGAAATTTTTTTACTTCAATTACCCTCTCTAATCGAGGGCGTCATATAATAAGGAGGCAGATTCTCTACCCTCTCATTTCTTGTGTTCTTCCGTGCTTTTTTATTTTATGTAATCACAGTTAAGCCACGTTAACATTTTATATTGTTTTTTTAGAGATAATAAGACAAAAAGGAATAGTAACATAAAATGTTGATGTTGTTTAATCGTGAACACACAAATAGGAGGGCACGGGAAGTGAAAGGTAGAGAATCTGCCTCCATATAATAATTGTGAACCAATACGATTAAAGTTTTTTTATTTAAAATATTGTTAAAACGATAATAATGTGATGAGATCCTTTCTCACTTCTTAAATTTAGGATCTGTAGATTGGAGATGAAAATTTTCAACTCCTTCCCATATTTTGACTAGGAGTTCATTTAGAGAGTTAATTGGTGAGAGTTAAATATTTTTCACCATGTAATTTGTGTACAAACAATTGGAGATGAGGGAAATTGAACTCACGATCTTAGGTGTAAGGATGAATTCATGCTCTTAATTGTTTAAGTTACAAGTCTCTTGCGCAACCAAGTAATTTGTATTACATGTATTTATGTTTTAATACTCACTATTTATTACATGTATTTATGCTTTAGTAATTACCGTAATACTGAAAAATTTATCCAGTAGAGCCCTACCCCTATGTACTTTATTATTAAGATAAATTATTAAGTTCAACTAAACACATTCATCGCTGCGTTAAAATTTAATTCCACTAGCTGAGTACATTTATTATTTTGTTGATACAATGGTTTTTAATTTCTACGTCCATATGTAAGCCGGACAGAGTGGATGAGTTGAAGAGAATTGAAGCTGCAGGTGGGAGAGTCATCAATTGGAACGGAAGCCGTGTACTTGGGGTGCTTGCCACTTCCAGATCAATAGGTACGTACATTTTACGATCGGCAGGACATGAACTCTATAATTAAGTGGGACTGGACTGGACTATCTGTTAGTTTAATACTATGTTTGTTCTTTACTAGGACTAACATTAATAAGACTAAAGGGGATTAGCATAGACAAAATCATTCACTAAGAAGACTTTCAATAACCATGAGACTAGCTAAGATTATCATCTCTCTCGTCCTCGTCATGCTCAATGATCACTTTCGATACTTCTCGTCATCTCTGATCACCTAGATCAATCATTAACTTTTCAATTTAACTCTCATTCAGATTCATTTCACAACTAACTTTCATATAAAATATACCAAATTGAAGTTAGGAGTGACAAGATTACGATTCTACTTGAGTCGAAGCCAAAAGGTGGTTGAATGTGGTCGGAAAATGACCTGGAAGTCTCGGCCTGTTTGGGCTTCTTCGAATCGGAAAATAATATAATATTAATAATTTATATATTATTAAATAATAAAATAATAATAATTTATAGATTATAATAAAATAATAATAAATATTAGAATTTGTAGATTAAATAATATAATATTAGAATTTGTTATTATCCAGCTTGTTAGTCCAACACTGCACCAACCGTTTCACTAAGTTAGTCCAGATTAGTCTAGTCTAAGCCAGTCCAGCTTAGTCCTTGAAGCTAGTCCAGTTCGAGATAGTCTGGCGCAACAAACGCACCTTAAATCTCTCAGTAACGGCATTATAAATAAAATCACTAGGCATCTCAAGCTAAATTAAATCCTTGCGATTAGACGAAGCAAATCGAGGAGCCTAATCCAAGTGAACGACCAAAGTTACCTTTATTAAATAGTTGTAAATTAACATTCACCTGCATTAGGTTACAATATAACTTTATCCTATTGAAGTGGTCGATTATATGAATTCTAGAACGCTACTTCACTCGATTTTGCGCTAACCCATTTACTTGCATTAGGTTGGTTGATTTAATTTTCAAACGGATCCCCCCTTGGATTAATTTGGAAATATTGCTAGTACATTTCACTGATTTGGTGATGTTTGAAATTGATTTGGGGTGCAGGTGACCATTACCTGAGGCCATATGTGATATCAAAACCAGAGGTGACGGTGACCAGGCGAGCCGACCAGGATGAATTCCTCATCCTTGCCAGTGACGGGCTGTGGGATGTTATATCAAACGACGTAGCATGTCAGGTTGTGAACAAGTGTCTTCGTGGCCGAATGAGGAGATTATCCTTTCACGACGAACATCGTGTTCTCCTAAATGTCGGAAGTCGCACATCTGAGGCAGCAGCAGTCTTGGTTGACCTAGCTATGGCTCGGGGAAGCAGAGATAACATTAGCGTGATTGTGGTCGACCTCACAAAACCCAGCTAGCTGTAGGGGCACGCATTTTACATTTTTTTTTTGGGATTTAACTTCGCTGAGCAGCAGCTGCTGCGTACATCTAATTTCGATTGGACACGTATCTGAGTTTGATTAAAAAAATAAAAACTTAAATTCGTGTCCAACTAGAATTGAGTATAAACAGCAGCTGTTGTTGAATTTACAGTAATCAAGTTTAGTTCTTTTCTTTTTATTAGTAAATATAGAACGTTGTCTTAAATTAACATATATTTTCTTTGCCCTTTATACATTTGGAGTTGAAGTTGACATCATTTCACACCAGTCAGACACCACATGTGAAGCATATGCTTCAGACATCATCCGCATAGTAAAAGCAAAGAATCAATGTCAGTCAGCATGTTTTACAGTAAAAGTATCAATTATTCCCGCGAGTTTACTATTCAACAACGGTCAACAGTCAGGAACTCAATCTTTGAAGTCTCGTTTTCCAAGTATATAAAAATAACTCCCACAAAGGAAGCAAGTTAATTTTCATATATCTTGGTCATTCTTGGCTATTTCATTACTCCAATATTAATTCAATAAAATCATAGAATGTGTGCTGCTTCAATTAATGGGATACTAAGAAAGTGTAAATAAACCCTTAGGTGGATCCTAGAAAAAAAAAAGCGCAATTTGCAATGGCTTGGTTAGTTTTATATATATTTTTTGTTTTTGTTTTGAGTAGTGCGATTCATACTTCTATTTTTATTTTCATATTTTAGATTAATTTTTGTTATTTGATTTTCTTTAGTTCACTGGATTTGATGATCGGAATTGAGAGGTGTATGTGAGGTAAAAAGAAATGTGTGGATATCATCGTTTTTTTCAAAGGAAATGATATTTCAAATATTAGTGTGTAATCACCATAAATTAATAATAAATAAAATTAGGTTTAAGTCTGAATAATTACTCAACCTCTAGAGGTGATTTTAAATTGGTCCTAACTTTATACAACATTCTAAAAAAGTACCTAAGTTTTGAAAAATGAACATCTATTAGGTTAGCTAGCGTTTCATGAACATATGGTTAAATATCAAGCATGTTTTAACTTTCAAGTCATCTATGAAAAATTGAATCTCCAAATTAACGTCATTTAGCTAAGCAAATTTATGGTTTAAGTGGGCTAAAGGGTTAGAACTCTATAGATGTTGATCAGTGCATGAAACCAATTTTAGTATTTGTCCACCTCATCATTCAATGCTAGTAACTTTATTACCTAATGTTGGTAGAAGTCTCTGGTGACTTATCAGATGTCAAATTTTCAAAACGTTCGGTATTTGGAATGTTTTAAAAGGTTGAGGCTAATTTAAAATCATTGAAAATGTTGGGTTGCTTTTTATACTTAACCCATAAAATAAATAAAAAATAATAAGTTTCATAATGTTAAGGAGTTATTATTGGCACATCAATCATTATGTATATTTATTTTTTAATATAAATCGTTTGAAAAGAACAATGAAATTTTTGAAGTGCGAGTAACGATCCCCGATTAAATATTCAACGTAATTTATCATTCTTTAATTTAATAATAGCCGAAGTTGAGAATTGAGAGGGTATTTCGTCATTCGATCTGGCAAGTGATTGTTGACGCATAAAATAATAACCAAAAGTATATCTGAAATATCAACTTTGGTTATGATCATGAGTTGTGAGAGAAACTATACTCCCCTACCTTTTGAAAAGATGGTGTTATGAACTTACGATACGATAACTTTACATGCATGCTTGTTTACATTACAATATGTGCACACCCATTTCCATATATTTACTATGGCATGCCATCCACCAGAAGACATACCAGGATAATTGCTATTCGTGCATTTTTTTTTTCTTTTCACTTACACATTCTTGTTAATATTTATTAATGATCTTTTTCAATGTATTGATTCGTTAAATGAAAATTTAAAAATATGTGAAAAGTAAAAATATGTATGTGAATAACACTATTCTAAAATATATGACTCGTTGATTCCGTATTAAGACCCGATAGTTGCCGCGTCAATTCAATTGTAGGTAAGAAAGGTTGAGGAGTGCTAATCGCGTAACTAAAGGAAGAATATGGCTATCATTGAGGACCTAGCTTTCCAATGGAAAGTCTTTGAGGGCCTGAGGTTGTAAATTTATTCAAAGACGTATGATAACATGTGTCATGGATTTGCGGATGCCCTTCTTTTAATGGTTTATTGTAGTCCGTTGTTATGGTCCTTTAATTTTTTTAACAATATTATCTACATTAAATGATGGATGAGCGAGCTAAGTCTCATAATAGACTAGTAATAATGTAGTTTAAATTCATCTTGACGATAATCGAATATAAAACATTTCACTTATAAGTAAAGAAAAATAGCATTATAACGTAATATTAAATGGTTAGTTCTCTAATATTATTTATTTATTTATTATCTTATATATATTTTCTCCAGCAAGGGGGATCATTGGACATACATTTGAGAAAGACTTCTATAGCATGCGTGCAACATTGTCACCGAGAATCAATTCCGTTGGAGAAAAAAAACTGCAATGGTCCAAAACCTCGATAAGGCATAATTAACACGAAACATTATAATAATGATGTACGCGTATCGTGAAAATGGCTCTCTATGCTCAGCAATGAGATCTTTATTTATCATTCTTGCTATAAATTCGACCGGTGCTTTTACTAATTCTTAATACACGTGTTGAAAGAATGACCCAAATTTTGGTTAATCAATAAAAGCAAGAAAGCTATCACTGCATGGGTGGGGGGGCTAATCCAACCACCATTGTTCGGTCTAAATGGAATCGAAATCCTGAATGACAAAGGACATATTTCAAAAGATAAACGTGTATCCGAAATTGGAATTGATCCGCGAAAGAGACCACTACTAAAACTTCGACAGCTATAACTTAAAAGAAACAAAGAATCAACTTTTTCTTTTCAAAAATGCTAGTGAGACCAATTTTTTAAATAAATTTTATAAATAAAATAATATGACGATCGATGATTAAATTTTTTTTTAATTATTTAAAAATAAATCTACTACTCGCAACATCATATAACCTATAAAATATAGTCTAAAAAGATAATCTGTCTCGCATCACTAAATTTTTTTAAAACCTTAGTTAGTTTCTTTCCAGCTCAATTGAATGGTTCTTTAGCACGTACCAAAATAAGAAACACATGGATTTTTTTGGGAAACGAAACACATGGATTTTCTTTGTTTTCTTTTCTTTTGTTTTTATGCCCTAGCAGTCGCACCCACTAAAAGAAAAGTGAGCAACCAAAACCACTCATTATTTGTCAATTAAGGAGTTGTGTGCATAGCTTACTTTGTAAGAAAAACTGAAACCGATGGCTGCATGCATTCAGATAGAAAAGAGATAAATCTGCTGTTCTATGCTGTGGCGGGTTTCCCTTTGATTTTAGCCACTGAATCATTGAAGGAAACAGCCCAACAGGACGTAGTGAGACAGTACTGCATGAATCAAAAGCTAGCTAGAGTCCAGAATGCCCACACATTAACCATCTGTGATAGGGGTTAGAGATTGACACGTTTAACACGATCTGGAAGGTTGAATGAGAAATCTCTCTCTCTTTCCCGACAAGTTTATGGATATTTTAAGACAGAATCGACCTCATGATCAGCATTAACCACAAGTTTATAGATACAGCATATTTTATTTTTCAAACATTCTTTATTAATTTAAGAAAACTAATAATAAAGATCTCAAAACTTTGCATTTTAATAAAAAAAGCACCTAATAACTTTATTTAATAATAAATACTAAAAAATAAGAAAGAAAAAAAAGAAGAAAGACATTGGCCCAACGCCTCCCAATAATATGCATATATAAACAATGTAATACCGTTAAGTTTCATAAACACTATGGTACCGTTAAGGTTCATAAACAGTGTAGTATCGTTAAGTTTCATAAACAATGTAGTAAGGTTAATAAACAATGTAGTACCGTTAAGTTTTATAAACAGTGTAGTATCATTAAGTTTCATAAACAGTGTAGTACCGTTAAGTTTCATAAACAGTGTAGTACTATTAAGTTTCATAAATAATGTAGTAAGTTTCATAAACAGTGTAGTAAATTTCATAAACAGTATAGCATCGTTAAGTTTCATAAACAATATTGTATCGTTAAGTTTTATAAACAACATAGTAAGTTTCATAAACATTGTAGTAAATTTCATAAATAGTGTAGTACTGTTAAGTTTCATAAATAACGTAGTAAGTTTCATAAATAATGTAGTAAATTTCATAAACAGTATAATATCGTTAAGTTTCATAAACAATATGTGTGAGGACGCGCGAGTCCCGCGGGTTAGTTTTTTTTTAATATTAAAATTTAAGTTCTTTTTATTTATTTATTAAAGTTTAAGAGTTTTTCATTAAAATTTAAGTCTTTTTCATTGAATAAATCTATAGCATGCTTTTTTGTTAAAATAAACTTAGCTCAAGTCATTTTCATGAAAGTTCCCTATTAATTTCTATCATTTGATATTTTTCAATTTATTTGATCCGATGATTAGATAGTAAATGAGTATTTGTATAAAAATTCATGCTACAAAAGCTAATTATATGTCTCTAGTTGTATTACGAAGACATCTATATAGGGTATTATTGCTTGTGAGTTATCCTTCAAATCAACAAAAATCATGAAAAACATAAACAAAAACACAATTTAGAGCAAAATCAATACAAGCAAACTAATCACATAAAAGTGATTCCTCTTATGCAATATGGAGGTCATATTCCTCTTAAACTTATAAGATTTTCCAAAAATAAAGTTACTGTTTGCCCCAAATCAACTTAGTACACATATAGATGACAACACCTTCTCAGGGCCCTTTAGAATGATTGCTTGGACACCTATTGCGCATGCTCAAAACTGCTGCGGAGAAAACTTTTTTTTTACTCAATTTCCATTTGTGTTGATCGGCTTATAATTGACTGAGGTGACAGCCCAATAAAAAACTAGAGACCCAAAGTTGAAGCTCTGAAGTGATTTTTCTAAATGACCTCTACATCCAAAAAGGACACTACCCACTAATACAGATTTGTCATTAGTTCCTAATGACTATAAAGGAGATTGTCATTAGTTCCTAATGAGAGATACTGATTGAAAATCAAGGTGTTAAATTAGGGTTGTAAAATATGAGAGATTTTTCAGTGTGCCGAAAAGTCTAAAAATATAATTAGTAAAAAAAAAAATCAACTAATTGTACTATGAACTCTAACACTTAGTGTATCAGACTATATTATCGGCATACTAAAAAATTTCTCATTAATGATAAAAAGGCTGCCTTTATTTGTATCCGCAAATCCATTCCCCCAGTTGAATTAAAAAAGTTTGATAGTGTATTCAATTGAGATTTTGAGAGATTTTAATTCTTTTAATGAATCTAGGGGTATTCAATCAAGAATTTTAATGATTATCTAAAATTCAGGTGTATTCAATTAGAAATTAATTTTAAAAAATTTCAAAAAGGTGAGGAATTAAAGGGAATTGAAATGATTTTGTAATGTATTTTAAGTATCTATAAATCTCACATCTTCCCATGAGATTTTAAGAATTTTAAATGGAATTTTTACAAATCAATTAAACTTCATAAAAATTCATTGATTTATAAATCCATTAAAATCTCTCCAATTTCCAATTGAATACACACTTCTTGAAGAATTTGAGAAAGTTGAAGAATTAGAGGAAATTTGAGAGATTTAGTAATGTATTTTAAACATATACAAATCTCATCTATTCCTATGAGATTTCTAGGAAATTGAATTAAAATTTTATATAAAATTAAATTAAACTTCATAAAAATTCATATATTTTTAAATCTATTAAAATTCCTTAAATTCTCAATTGAATAAATTCTCTTATACTTTCACGTTCCAAAAATAAAATAAAATATTTTAAATAAAAGTAGTATAAATACTTGGTCTCCATAGGCGTCTCCTGCAAACAGAATTGGAGCAGCAGAGAGAACCAGAGAGAGGCAGAGCAAAGATTTATCGACAGACTTCTCAGAGAGAGAGAGACTGCGAGTGTGACTATTTACCCAGTTCGTACTAATTTTCGTTTCCCGCTCACTTGAAGCGCCACGAAAACCCAATTTGTGATCAACCCAGGCAAGATCAACCCTTCTCCTTCTCTCTTTGCATCTATATCTCTAGGTTTCTGCTTCTCTCCCTACATCTGTATCTACCCGCTGTACGTTTTCTCATTCCTTAATTTTAATCTTTGCCGCTCTGCAAGTTCTGAAGTAAAGATGGGTTCTTTTGATTTTATTTTCCGATTTTTTATTTTTAAATTAATTTCCTAATTTCGACAAACAGAGTGATATTCACTGTCTCGGGATTCGCTTTTGGGAACGCTCTTTTGTTAATGGCTTAAAGCCCTGGACTTTTGTTTGTTTCCCGGGAAAATTTTGGCCGAGAAAATCGAAAAAAATACTTTTACTTTCTTTGTTCGTGCAATGAATATATCAATTTTGTTTATTTATTTTTTAAATTTCCCATTTTTTTGCTTTTGGTTTGTTGGTACAGAGGATCTGATTTTTGAAGTTTAGTGTTTTTGGGATTTTCTGGATGATTAATATTTCTTTATTTCGAATTAGGTACGAAGGTTGTTAGGACTTTACTCTGCGGCGTTTGACTGGAGCATTTAAAATTTAAAACTGTTTGGGACCCAGTAAATGAATTAAATAGACTCAGATTGGTCTTTCATTATTTGGGGTGGGAAGTGTAACCTCTGTCTTACTGTGTGATATAAATTCATGGTTTAATTAGTAGATTAATAGCTTTTGCAGATAATTTAGTGATTTGATTTAGTTTCATATGCTTTTGTTCAATTTAGGGGTTCAACTGGAAAAGATCTTGCATTGATGGTAGATGTTGATTTAACTCAAAACAGTTTTGCTTTAACAGGAAGACTTTAAGTGCAAATCAAGCTTGCTTTAACGAAAAGTTTTAAACTTTTTCCTACGTTTATTCCAGATGCCGTTACTTAAACCCTTTTGTTTGGAATCGTTTTTGTGATAGTTCTTCTGGTTTGTCATTCGTTTAACATTGTTTGTTTTAATCTGATTGTTTAAGCAGATGCTTTAACTTGGTGCAACATGAGTGTGTTGTGCTGTGCCAGAAGAATCGTTTTTCAATTCCGAGAGATGGTTTTTATTGCGAATGTATTATTTCCGCTGTATGTTACTTATGAGTATGTATTGATTGTTAGAGACTGGAGACGGAGAAGAAGAAGATAATATATGGAGGACGGCGCAGGAAG
>JADOBS010302980.1:0-16137 GCA_015708375.1 Cydonia oblonga | reverse complement strand
TTTTCTGATGACTTTTGAATTTTTGTTGAGTCACATGCTACGTGTAAAATTTAAGTGACACGTGAACGTTGAATTTTTATTTATTGATCAACATTTATTTCACCGAAATTTCGATGTCTACACTTATATAACAAAATATTTGTTAATTTTTTTGAACCCAATTAAATGTCTTAAATATTTCTGATTTAGCTAATATTTTGTAATGATGATCTATGAGGTGTAACTTGAAAAATAAATGGTTCGAATCATTAAAGTTCGATGTAGTGTGGATCCCACAACTATTTAAAAAAATGAGATTCATTTCCTTAGAAGCTTCCTCTATATATATATAAGGAAAACTAATAAAAATGACTTGAAAACTTTGCGTTTTAATGATAAGGATAAAATAAAGGGTAATATCAGGATTGACTTTTTAATGTAAAAATTTGGTTTTTCGTTAAAGTGAACAGTACCGGGAGTTTTTCGTTAAAGTTCTCATATATATATATATATATATATATTGTTGTAAACTTCTAGTTTAAGTGTGATTGTGTATATCCTATATTATATTTGATTCTAGTTATTCTTTCCGATATGGACTTGTATTCCTTGGGGATGAAAGATTTCTTCTCCCTCTTATTACTATTAATAAAGGCACTATGCAGGGAGAATAACACACATTCCTCTACACATCCATACAATACATCCCTCTCTACAATCTCTCTCCTTGCCTTTGGCCCCCTTCCCTTGTCAGATAAACATAGACCACAACATTATCAGCACGCTTAGGAATATGACGAGAATGTTTTCTGCATCAAACCAGTTCATTCATATCATCACGCAATCAGGTTCTTCCAAAACAACGATTTTTATCTTGATATTTTTGCAGCCCTGATAGCATGAACATTCACCATATTGCATGACCCAAGTTTACGTTTTTCAAATTTTAGATTCTACATAAATTGTGTATGCATTATATTCATAATTGTTGAATTATGTGAATTTAATATTGCCATGAATTGCATCAAATATATGTTCATTCATACAAATTATATATGCTTTGAATTAATTGAAAACAAAATAAAAAGAAAACAATCGGAAAATCCTAGGGTTCTTCAAACCAGTGACCTGTTACACAAACCCAAGCTCACACGAGCCTCTTTGGGCTGCGATGCACCAGAACCATGCTTCATCTGGGACGATGTCGTTTTGGCATCGAACCCACGACCCAGCACCGCCCGCAGTCGGCCATAGCCTCAGCTGCATTTTCCTGGGAAATCACGACCTGCAGTCTTGTTTGGGACCTCACCATCATCGGTGACAATGGGTTTTTCTCAGAAAATTCTTCAACCCCCTGGACGTTGAAACTTTGGTTTCCGTCCAAAATTTGGGATCCCACTTGAACCCCCATGCATCGCTGTGCCGTGACCACCCGAGGAAAGTCGCCTGAAACAACGCCGAAGTTTTTCCAGTTCGAATCCAACACCTAGCGCTGCTAAGGTATCCTGGGTTCCTCAACACATAGCACCCTTTGGGCTTGTTGTTTGCCTTTGTTGCCACGACCCATATCCAACAAGCCAATTGGGTTCTCTGTTGGACCCAGCCCGCATACCACCAGCCCAAAATCAGTTTTTGGTGTTCCCTGTGTACGCGTCATACCAGATTAGAGCCTTTCATTGGCCTCTACTTTGAGCTTGCGCCTGCAACCCAATAATTTTGTGATGTTAGGCCTGTCTGCATGCTAGGCTCGAGCCCATTCCAGCCCAATTTTGGGCCTGGGCCGCACAACTTCAATTTGCTCAACCCACCCCTGGGTTTTGGCCCATGTTTTTGGGCCCCGAGCTTAATTGTTTAATTTTTTTAGACAATTTGGGTTTTATACTTTTTCACCCACACTTTAAATTTGGCCCGAAGTCCAAATAATTAATTCAATTATAATTGCAGACCTGAAGTTCTACTTGCATATTTTTTTATTGCATATTTCTGTATATATATTTGTGTTTATCTGCAGGAGCATATAAATTTGAAGTTCATAATTATTTCGAAACCTGAAGCTTCTAGAAAACATGCCTTGTTTGAAAACCTGAAGTTTTCCTTAAAACATCACCCATGAAAGCCTGAAGTTTTTCATGCAAATATAAACCAATACATGTCTATTAGAACCTAAATGTTCTACTCCATTGTGAATGGATTGATTTTTTTTTCTCCATTACACTAACCACATCTTGTCCATCTATTTTTGTGATGGGAACATGTCGAATTTGAACAAACTCGACTTTACCGCTTTGGAGGTCTCTAGAAGGAACTACCTTAAGTGGGTCCAAGATGTGAAGCTCCACCTCACTGCAAAGAATTTGCGTCCAACCATTGAAGATGAGACGGACAACCCGATTAATGAAGTTAAGAAAGCCACTGCCATGATCTTCATCCAAAGGCATATCCATGACGCCCTGCAAACCGAGTACCTTGTTGAGGATGATCCATGAGCACTATAGGTCATTTTGGCTGATCATTTTGATCACCAAAAGGACATCTTCTTGCCTGAAGTAAGACATGACTGGTAGTATTTCCGCTTCCAAGACTTTAAGTCTGTGAATGAATATAATTATGAAGTTTATTGAATCTGATCACTTCTCAAGTTTTGTAACGAGACTTTGACTGAAGATGATCTCTTGGAGAAGACCTATTCAACCTTCTCTGCTACTAATATTGTCTTGCAGCAATAATATAGAGCTCAGAAGTTCACTAAGTTTTCGGATTTGATCTTTGTTTTACTTGCTGAAAAGCAGAATCAACTATTGATGAAAAATCATCAAGCTCGACCTACTGGGCGACTGATGTGCCTGAAGCACATTATAACATGAACCAACGCCCAAAACGCCAAAAGAGGTGTGGTAGGGGCAGCCAGAATCCACCCCATGAAGATCAACAAAATCAAGGCCCATCTAAAGGAGGAAACAGAGCCCAGAAACGGCTTAACCTCGCTCCCAAGTCCTCAAACTTCAAGAATATGAGCAAAGCACCTGAAACCATGGATGCGGACATGTTTTATCGTTGTAGTTCAAAAGATCATTGGTCCCGCATTTGTCAAGCTCCCCAGAAGGTTATAGCTGAATATCATTTACGTCGTAAGAAGTTTGAATCAAATTATGTGCAAGTGAATGAACCAGAAAGTACTAAGATGGAGATTTCTAACTTTCAAGAGGTTGTTACCCCTATGGAAGATTAGAATTTTAGACATAAACTATTTTTCTAGTTGAAATTTAGACATTTGGGCCGAATTCCACCTAGTGGAACCCCCTTGTGGTTTTGGTTAAATTTTAAACAATTTTCCTTTATGTTGGGATTGTGGTTTTGGTTAAATTTTAAACAATTTTCCTTTATGTTGGGATTATGTGTTGGTGATTTGTTTTTTGGATAATAAGTTTTTTTTTAATTAATTACCATCCTTGAATACTTAAATTATTTTGAATGGATATTTGTTTAAGAACTTTTATGCATGTGACCGATTCAAATTAATTTTCATTCTATGTATGACTAGTGGGCAAGTTAGTTGTCTGGCCAATAGTGCAACCAGTCACACCATTTTGGGTGAACGCATCTATTTCACTAACTTCATACCTAAGAATACACCTCTGACAACTATCTCAGGCCCATCCAACCTAATCGAAGGATACTGTAAGGCACATATAATGTTGTCCAATGATACAATTTTGACCATTGATGAGGCACTCTATTCTCCACGTTCTGGAAGAATGTTGTTGAGTTTTAAGGACATTAAAGATAATAATTACCACACTGAAACCTATGTAGAAAACGGAGTTGAATTTCTGTGCATAACTTCCTATGAATATGGCTAGAAGCGTGTTCTAGAGAAGATTGAGCGTATCTCGAGTAGTCTGTATACTACGACCATACGCCCTATAAAGAGCCACTAGGTGGCCGGCCCTAACTCTAGGACCGCGCACGAAATTACACTTTGGCACGATCGTTTAGGACATCATGGACGAACATCGATGCGTCGTATCTTCAAATCTTCATACGGGCATCCACTAACCCGAAGTTTAGGTTCGATTCAAGGAATCGCATGTAAAACCTGCTACATGGGAAAGCTTCTTATTAAGCCTTCTTATGAAAAGATTTGCTCGAATCCTCTTATTTTTCTACAAAGGATTCAGGGGGACATTTGTGGACCAATTAAGCCTCCATGCGGACCGTTTACACATCTTATGATTTTGGTTAACACTTCCACACGTGCGGGTCTATGTACCGATTTTACCGTCCTTACGTACAAAAATGGGGCCTCAACGAAGGATGTGAATCTATGTCAGATATGATTCTCCTTCGATTATTCGTTACTTAAAACCTTTGATAGGTGATCTGTTTACCACTCATTTCGTGAATTATCACTTCTATAACACAGTCTTCCAGTCGTTAGGAGGAGATAAGAATGTCAACGTTCCTGAAGAATGACACGAATTATCGTGCGTAACTCTCACTTTGTCTTATTTAAGTCCCGCATCGTTCAGTTTGAAACTGAAGTGTAGCGCATATTAGATCTCCAGAGCATAGCTGAGAGCATGCCAGATGCTTTCACTGATCTAGCGCAAGTGACAAGATCACATATTCCAGCTACGAATGTGCCTGCAAAGATGGATGTACCAAATGTACAACGAACATCCCTCTCGAAGGCCTGGGACGCCACTTTGGCCGATCCACGTACATTAACGGCTAGCCAATCATCTACCCATACACATAAGTGTGGCAGGCCTCTTGGTTCAAAGGATTCACACCCCCAGAAAAGGAAACCCATGTCATAGGCACCTGAAAAACCTATCGTGAATCCGATTGTCGCTTACTCATTCTATCCAACTCATGAGGAAATTCTAGATTACGGAAGCATCTTTAAAAAGACGAATCCACCTCCGGAGAATCGTGAGATTTCGATCTATCATGCTAGCTTAAATGATGTTTAGTGTAGAAATAAGATGATTGTCGATGATGCATTAACATCAACAGTAGCTACTAAGATCATGTTGAGCCATAACATTGAACCTCGTTCCGTTGATGAATGTCGACGTAGAACTGATTGGTTAAACTGGAAACAAGCAACCCAAGTCGAACTCAATTCCCTTGCGAAACGTAAGGTGTTTAGACATGTAGCTCCTACTCCTCCATATGTGAAGCTCATTGGCTACAAGTGGGTTTTCGTTTGAAAGCGTAATGAGAAGAACGAAATTGTGCGTTACAAATAGCATCTTGTTGCTTAAGGCTTCTCACAACACCCCGAGATTAACTATGATGAAACTTATTCACCCATTATGGATGTGATTACTTTTCGCTACCTTATCAGTTTGGTAGTTTCCGAAAAACTGAGTATGCAGCTGATGGACATAGTAACTGTGTGTCTCTATGGGGATCTTGATACGAAAATTTACTTGAAAGTTCCAGAAAGACTTATATTGACTGGATCAAATATTTCCAAACCCCAGAACATGCTCTCAATTTGGCTGAGGCGTTCACTCTACACTTTGAAGCAATCCGGAAGAATGTGGTATAACCGTCTGAGTGAGTTAGGGATATGTGAACAACAAACTATGTCCTTCTGTGTTCATTAAGAAGTCACATTCCAGTTTTGCGATTGTTGCAGTATATGTCGATGACATGAATCTCATCGGAACTCTTAAAGAGCTCGCGAGAACTACCGCACACTTAAAGTCGAAATTTGAGATGAAAGATCTAGGAAAGACTCGATACTGTCTCCAACTCGAGATAGAGCACCGTTCGGATGGAATCTTATTACATCAATTGAACTACACCCATAAGGTGTTGTGCCGCTTTAACGAGGATAAAGCGAAACCTTCGACTACTCATATAGTTGTTCGATCGCTAGATGCAAAAAGAGATCCCTTCCATCTGAATGAGGATGATGAAGAGATTTTGGAGCCTGAAGTTCCTTATCTAAGTGTGATAGGCGTTTTATTGTAGTAACTCAATGAACTAAACCTGACATCTCCTTCGTTGTTAATCTTTTGGCAAGATACAGTAATGTACCAACATGCAGACACTAGACGGGTGTTAAAGACATCTTCTGTTACCTTAAGAGTACTACGAATTTGGGTTTGTTATATCCCTACGGATCCTCGAGTGATACCGCACCCCCTTATCTCGAGCCAATTCTCGCCTTATTAGTTATTTGACGCATGATACTTATCTGATCGGCACAAGGCGCTCTCAAACCAGTTATATCTTTACCGTTGGAAGCACCGCAATCTCTTGGAGGTCAACTAAACAGATCTTAATTGCCACTTCATCTAACCATACTGAAATTCTTGCCTTACACGAAGCAAATCGGGAATGCTTTTGACTAAGAGCAATTGTGGACCATATTCAAATCTCCTGCGATCTTTACCCCGTTGTTGATGTCTCGACGACGATCTATGAAGCCAACGCAACATGCATCGAACAACTCAAGAAGGGTTACATCAAATGAGACAACACTTCATTGCATCGAAGTTCTTCTTCTCACATCAATAACAAGAGCATAAGAAGATTGAAGTCACGCAAATCCGTTCACAAGATAATTTGGCCGACCTTTTCACCAAATCACTACCGAAGGCAACGTTTCAGAAGCTTGTTCAAAGATTTGGCATGCGTAAACTTTCTGAGTTGTAACATTACTAGTTCTCTTTGGAATTATGTCAAACTCAGGGGGAGTATCCTGAAGTATACTATCTTGATCTTAATGAACTCTTTTTCCCTACGATTAGGAGCATTTTTTCCAGCGGGTTTTTGCTACCTAACTAGGTTTTAACGAGGCACCCACCTTGGGTTAATCATATCCCTGATGACGTCCCGTAGACATTTATTTTGACTTTGCATTATTCACGCATTTTTCCTTAGACTATGGATTTTGTCCCTACTCAGATTTTTGTCATAGCCTTAGGGTTTTTTGTGAGACTTACTTACTTATGCAAGTTCCTACCTTATTTGAGAATAGCGTGTTTCCAGAATTAGTGCCGACGAGTTAACTTCCTCAACTACTACATGATACCGAATCTACTTGAGTATTTACACACTCAGGGGGAAGTGTTGTAAACTTCTAGTTTAAGTGTGATTGTGTAAATCCTAGATTAGATTTTATTCTAGTTATTCTTTCCTATATGGACTTGTATTCCTTGAGGATGAAGGATTTCTTCTCCCTCTTATTACTATAAATAAAGGCACTACGTAGGGGGAATAACACACACATTCCTCTACACATCCCTACAAACATCTCTCTACAATCTCTCTCCTTGCCGCCGACCCCTTCCCTTATCAAATAAACATGGGCCATAATATATATATATAATAAATGCATAATATAATATTAATAATATCGGTTCGGTACCACCCTTATGTATCGTTTGATACGAATACTTTACCATTACTAGTTGGAACAAATTTTGTCACAAATTTAATATAATACAGTTAGTAATTCGGTTGATACGATAATTTGGTAAAAAATCTCACCCCTAGTTGTACAAAGGGCACTTGATAGTAGGATTAGTGACCTTTTATTGTTAATTTAGTTGTCTATTGGACTAGTTCACTTATGAACTAGAGTTTATTTTTAGTTATTATTTCATTGATTATTTGATGTATCTTATGTATGAATTTCAGTTAATTCGATATATTTCATGTAGCGCTACATTTACTCGTCAATCCTGAATGTCTTTCTCTCTCACACTCTTATTTTGAGTTTATTTTAAGTTGTTATTTCATTGATTATGTGATATTAAGGATGACAATTCAACCCGTTAAATTCTATAACTATGGATAACTATCCGAATAGGTTAGATTTGGGTATGAAAACTCGATTATTTTTCGATTATGGGGAAAAACCATGAATATGATTCGGTTACAGTTTTGTATATGGTTATACGGGTCCCAATCCGTATCCATCCCCAAATCTGCCCCGAATAATATATATAATATGATATACACACACACATATGTATATTCACAAGTATTGAAATTATTTGATAATTTTTTTTTTTTTATCATGAACACTTCCATAAAATATTGTTATGTTTTTTTTGTCGTTTGGATGTGAATATTTGATGACGGGATTAGTATCTATTAAATTATAATGCGTAAGTTGAACGAATAATGTTTTTCTATTCACAAAGATGGATATAACCGTTAGTTGATGGGGAATCTGTTACCCGATGGATATGGTATGGATAATTCAAGATGGTTAATTTGCAGCTATAAATATGATTAGTTTTCAAGTTATGGGATGGATATGTCATTTTCGTCTTCAAACCGAACCGTTGTCATCCCTATGTGATATATCTTATGGACGAGGCACAAATGATTGGAGTTTTTTCATTGTGATATTTTGTCTTTTGCTTAAGCAACATCTTTATTATTATTCTTGGTTACAAGTTAATTTGTGCCTCGTCCTCCTATACAATTAAACCTTTACAAATGAATAGCCTTGGCACCAAGAAAATCTACTAATTTAGTGAATATTAAGGGCCTGTTTGATATTATACTTGAATCTAACTTTTTTAACTCAAAAACAATTTTCAAGTTTTAGGCCTTAAAAACTTGTTTGGTAGGACTATTTTAAAAAAAAAAACTGAACTCAAGACTAACTAAAAAATATAGTATATTCTCTAAAAACATAAAAAGTGAGTTTTTAGAGTTTTTAAACTTAAACTCACTTATTTCTTTTCTCTTCCTCCTCCCCTCACTCCAAATCTATCTCTCTTTTCTTCTTCTCTCCTCTTTTTTTTTTTTTTACCTTTTTCTTTTTTTACTTTTTTTATCTCTCCTCCAATCCACTCTTTTTATTCTCTCGGTTCTTTCTCTCACTCATCTTCCTCTCTATCTTGTCCGATCCTCTCTCTTCTTTCTCTTTCCTTCAATCATCTCTTACTTTCTTTCCTCCTTTCTTCTCTTTCTCCCTCTCCTGCACCCCTCTTTTTCTCCCTCTCCTGCACCCCTCTTTTTAGATCTTTTTGTGTAGTTTAAGTCATAAGATTTCAAAATTTTAAATCGCAAACCAATCAAGTTTTTTAGTATTAAAAAAAATTGTTTTCAAGAAATGTTTTTTAAGAAATGTTTTGAGAAATGATAAAAAATTTCAAATAAGATACCAAACAGGCCCTAAATAACTTATAACTAATCAATTATTAATTAATCCAATAAATAAAAATTGGGTAAATTATATTTTATTCTTTCAGGTTTGGGTGCAATTGCAACCTGTCATTAAAACATATTTCAATTGCATACATTTACTATCATTTCATTACATTTACCACTGTGTTCTTTATTTTCTTAAATATTGTAAATTGGTTTTAGTTTCTCGTTTTATGAATTAATAATTTGATGTATTTGTTTAACTAAATAAAATTCATAATCTATTTATCTTTTCTAAATATAGATTTTTTATTGTATCAGAAAATTATTAATTCATATATTACGTGGGATTTATATGAATTTTTTATAATGCATTATCTTATAAATTTAGTAAATTATTAATTTAGGACGTTATCTCTAAATTAGGACTGGCCAAAAAATTTATTTAACTGATGTTATTAGTATGTTGGGTATTCAATTATCGAGGTTATGCTGTATTATCCACGCCATTTCATCGTTCAGTGAATCACAAGTTTATCATTTTTATCCTTGTGGAATGTATATGGCATGTCAGCCTGAAATTCACACTTACTTAGTGAGATAAAGAAATATAGTAGATATTTAAGTATTCTATATGGATCACAATACACAAGTAATATTAGAGAAAATGTTCATTGTTTCTATAGTTGTTTCGTCTATTAATTGTGAAGGTATTGGTGTCAATTTACATTTGTAATGGTTGTAGTCATACAATACAAGATATGTTGGAGGAGACCAAAAAGATTGCAACTAATTTAGTTTCGGCACAATGATCTGGAAATAAGACTTGATACGCACGTGCGAAGTACCGTGAACAAATCATAAACTCCTCCTTTTCTGTTTTCAGAAGTATCACTAGATTAAAGAAACAAATGAAGAGCTCCTACAAGTGGCTGCAGCACAATGTTCTTGGAAAAAAAGAATATATTTTGGAGTTGTAACTTGTAACCACAATCAAACTTTTTAATATGCCAAAAAAACACAACAATCAAAAACAGCAAATCCGTTGTGTGAAATTTACTATGTTCTCACATTGGGATTCCAATCAATCAAACAAGCCAACCCAAAAACTCAACTCACCAATTCCGAAAACTCCAAGCTCAACCAGAAGAGGAAAATGAATCCTAATTTATGATCCAATAAATTCAATACCAAATTTTACCCAATGACGAAATGTAAACCACTCCATAATTTATCACCAACCAAACCCATAAATTCGATCAACCAACAAACTAAAATTAAATCCGTTGTCCGGGTATGGTTGACGACAACGTCTCACAATGAGCGTCCTATCTAATTATTGTATGGTTGGATCTTTGTTCCAAGCGTCTTTGACTTTTAATAGACTCGAACGAGTGAAAACAGGCCAGTCGCATAGTTTCGCTTAAAGAAAAACTTCACTCTCCCCTCTTTTTCAATATACACAATTTATAGTTAAAATAGTTGGGTTATGAATACTAAACCCTCTTTCTCAATATACATAATTTATAGTTAAAATAATTGGGTTATGAATACTAGATTTTGTACCAATCTTAGTTAGGTAGTTAGGTAGCATTCAAAAGAAAAGTATTGATCATATATGTAACAGTAGAGATGGATGTATTGAGGAGGGCAATTTGTGATGAATAGGTATCAACTTTGGGATCTGTTTAGTGAGTGTATTGAAAATGCACATTCTTATAGTTGAGACAACTTAGGATGATTGCCATCCAATTTGATTTGTAAAAGTAAATTTTCTTTATTTAAAAACAATCATGCATTGAAAAGAAAAGGGAAAAAAACTAAGAGATGATGAATCTCCTAAACATTAAAAAAAAAAAAACAAGAAAACAAGAAAACAAAAACTGTCGTGAAAACTAAACAACAAAAGGTACAAATCAAGACCATTCTTCCAATCTTTTTTAACACATTTAAGATTTTATCGTAGAAGCAGAAGGCAGGATCGTTAAGTGTAAAAGAAAATTACTTTGCATAAAGAACAATTTACATGAAAATAATTCAGAAGCTGACAATCATTTAAGACAACCATATTCATCGAGGTCTCAAATTCGTTTTTTATTACAAAGTAATACTTAGGTTACCAAAGAAAATAATAGTAGTTATATCTTGAGAAACAGACTGTATTTTCAGCAACTTTGTTATTTCAATCAACGTCTCTATCTAACAGTTTCTTCTTGGCTTTTCTACGGAAATTTCTGTCATCCAAACAAGAAAGTAGAATATGTAACTCCAATATTCTATGAACAAGAAACCCGTTATGATCAGAAACAACAAAGTTGCTTGACCATCAAGGCCAAAGAAAAACTAGGGACTTGGCAGAGGTTAAATTAGCAATGTACCTGCTTCTCACCTATTTCCGTCACCGACCTCATAATTCATCGGTTACTCCGACTTGCTGGCCAAATAGGAAGAAACAGCAAGGTGTTGTTAAAGTTCTGATTAAGGTGATGATACAGAGCACATTCATCTGTTAAGAGTGGAAAAACTGTACATTTGAGGCCTCTTTTGATGGATCTACTGAACCATAAAGCCACAATACCACCCAAACGATAATCTCTGTCTAGTCTTTTGCTGTTGGTAACTCTGGGGTTGTCAAGTTCAGTCGGACCGTTCAGATTCCTCGAGTATCTGGTTGCAAGATAACACGAGAATGGCATTTCTTATCACAAAGCATCATCATAGCAGAATTGAGATCAAAACTCATTTCCGAAACAGAACATCATCATAGCAAAAATGCGAAAACAGATAAAATTTAAGGAATACCAAAGATACATTAAATATTGTCTTCCATGCGGAATTGCCATGCCACATTTCTTGATTATTTTGTTACAAGCCCTAGTCTCAGATAACATTGTAAGAAAATTGTATTTTGTGTGCCTACGATCTATTGGTGTAGCCTCCTTAACCGCACAGGCATCAAATCCTGATGCTAATATTACATTGATACCATTCCCTAATCAATTTTACTTCAATTAGCTATAAAAAAAATATTAAAAAAAAAAAATTATGATCTGCTAGTCATCCATGCTGGTCTAATTCCTTCACCTCATGTGTAATTGATGCAAAATAGTACAGAAAACAACACTTTGAACCTAATGTCTTCCTCATTCCATTGTCGATATCAAAGACATTATAGCATTGAAAAAAGACCTTAACAACAGAGAAATAAGAGCATACCTGAACAAAAAATACGCTGCAGGAATCTTTAGTAATGAACCCTTGAAAAGCCAACCGCATATTTCTAAGATTTTTCGTAAGGCTGCTTCAGAAAATATCTGATGAAGCACAAACGCTTCGTTGACTCAACTATAAAACAGGAGAACCCTTGACAATTACACTTCAAAACCAAGGCATCCACCAGATATACATCTTTCCAAGATTTTTGTGGGCGACTGCTTCAGCTATTAATCGACGAGCCTGACCTTCTACGGCCAGTGGCAAGGATGGTGCCGCTCCGACACCAACAACTACTCCTTGCAACCTTGCCTCAATGTTACTGATTGCTCGCTGAAATGTTGATATATATAACACAATTTAGTGATTGTTTCACAAACCATGGATCACAAATGCAACTTCTGATCTTAAATCCATATCCAGGGAACTTTAAAGAAGGGGACATCAAAACTTATCAATTCAGTTTAAATGTGCAACAGAACAGCATCACTACCATAAAAAATTCCTTACTCCCTCCCAACCCATTAATATCTTTCCACATTCATCCGTTGGATATTATTTTAAAAAGAGGCATAAAATTTAAGAAATTTCAGATTATAGTTCAATACCAATGGCCATTGCATAAAGAAAATCCTTGCTCCCATTCTATCAGGCGGATATTGCTTATGAAAGACTAAGAAACACTACAGTGGTCCTAGAATATCAATCAATAATGATACAGGGTTATTCTGTCTACTAGGGACAATATACTCTAAGAAATGCTTTTTAGTCAACTTGCAACAGTTCGACATGGAAGGCCTTGCAAAAATCCCAACTTAGATCAATTATGAAATTATAAATCAATGCCATTACTACCTTTACATTTAAAAAGAAAATACGATGGTTAAGGTAAACCTGTCACAACAACGTCAATAGGAGATAACGAAAGATTGAAACCTGTGCATGTGGATTCTGAACTTCTACTCCACTGGACTTGTGTGATTTTGTCCATTCCACAAGAGGATCGTGGACAAAAGTTTCAAGAACGCTCATTAAAGTCTCCCTATGCATCCTCAGTACTGAAAGTGTGATTTCACAGACCCTCAAAAAGATTCCCTCATAACCAGTGATGCCCAAGCCATCAATCATATTCTGCAGGTGTCATAACAGTCCCCATGAAAATAAATACCAGTAATAAGAAACAATTAAGACTGGTTACGATTATATAACAATCGTTAGTGGATGAAGTATTAACTGTGCTCAGACTAAAATACTCTGGTCATGCTATATAATTTTGATAACCAGCACACAATGACTTTATTTTTTATTTTCGGATACAGATGTTATCTTATTATTTTCTTTTTGCAGAAGGAGAGGTACTCATCAACCAATGTATAAACAGCCCAATAAAATATAGTTAAGTTTACATTTTTGTTCAGAAAAAATAGAAAGTATTAGAAAACTTGCCACAGGGGAAACAACATTTATGCATACGCTTCTCTCACCTGAGTCAACCTGAAAGGCACCAGCTCAGGCTTCTCCAACTGCAAGCCTTTGTCAAATAAGCAACTGAAATCAACATGAACACAGTCTCCTGTTGTAGAATCAAAAAGAATGTTTTCACCGTGTCTATCACCCAGCCCTACAATATGGCCAACCATGGACCAAACTGCAGTGGTATGTGCATAAGCAATCCGAGCCCTAAACCAAGCAGCTGGCTCAGAAAAAGTGGTCAAGAACCATTTGTGAAATACTGGGGGGAACATTGGAAGAATTTTGTCGTTCAGCATCACATCTTCTGGTATTTTACCTTGGCATTGATCATAAATCCGTTTGATATGAGGATTTGTCTTTTGCCTATCAAATTTTCCACAGTTTATATATATGTCTTGAAGTATATGCCGAAGTCCACGAGTGTGAGGCACCCATTCTATCATACCACAGTCCTCTGTCAAAGGAATTACCGCAAAGGTGCGAATGTAGAGTTTCCTCAGACGGCTTTCTGGGTATTTAGACAGCAAACGGTTTATCATTGCAGTGAACTCCATCATGCGGGCATCTTTCCTAAGGTCATCCTTGGGTTTGCAGAGGAATGGGCGTTCAATGCCATCACTGCCTAATAAAACAATCTGAAATGCCAAAGAGAATGATTGAATATTACAAAGATGATGTGTAATGACATAAATAATAGACAGTTCACAGGACATGCCCAAGAGACAATAGGAAAAAGATAACTCCCCAGAAATCTTCTCCAAATCCACAGTTTTTGCGCTTTACCACAAGTTATTTTAGAAATATATCCAGTCAGCATTTGGACTCTGCACGTAAATTTAGAATTGATTTCCAGATGGTGATTGGTGATTTTAGCTTTTTATTAAGTTAGAAAAAAGGGGGTGGGAGGGTTTATTCTGCTAGTTCATAACTTTAACAGCATTTACGAGGGCAAACCAGCATGCATAAGAAATTTGGTAATATGATGCCTTCTCAATATATTCCCTGCTATGGCATACCACAGATTAATCACTTGAATTACAAGTATGATAAGATATAGAACCTACTTTTTTAGGCCGTTGAAGAGATGAAAGAATCTCAGCCTCATCACCAATTCCTGATATTGTAGGAAGATCAGCCGCCGAAAAAATATCAGATCTAAGTGAGTCACTGAGCTTCCCGTCATATGTTGGTAGACTAACAGTTAGAGACTGCTGAATTGGCATGATAATTCCCAGTGGCATCATCCTCTTTAAGGCACTAAATTCAGTTGAGATATTAATCGCTTTTGCCTTTGACTGACCAGGATGGAAGCACAACTTAATTAAGTGATCAATCAGACTTGCAAACTGAACAAATAGATTGCTACCAGTATTTCCTTGGCTGAACCCTTTTCGTGCAGCCTGTAGGATTTCTGCAGCTGCCTCCCGCCTTGAAGGAACAGTCGATTTTGAAACTGCCGCCATAATCCAGAGCGCTTGTTGTGGGTATTGCCGGAGAACAGTTGTTATTATGTTTTTGACCAATCGAACAACTTCCTCATTCTGGTGGCAAATTCTGGAAACCAACTGGGGTAGTACTGTTAACCACTGGTACGTTGGCAAATCCTTCAAACATCCTTGCATGATTTTTATTACCTAAACAAAATAAGAAAGGAGCATAGAATGGAGAAATCAAAGTTTAAATGTAACTAAACAAATTTAAGTTCGTCTTCGACATACAATAGTTACCTTCTCATGAGTTTTTTTCAACTCTTTACTGGATGCTGTGCCACATGTTAGATACATACTTCCAAAGTCAAACCATAGGGTTAACAATCTTGGAAGTGCTTGAAAGAGATTTTTGTGACCCTTAAGAAGCCCCCTTGCATAAAATAACAGTACATCAGGTACATACGACCACCAAGGCTTCTCAGTGCTTAAATTTGGAGAACCAACAATAGCACTATTTGATGGCATTTTCCTTGCACTGAGTTCTGTGTTTTCTTCCTGGCGTTTCCTGGCATCAGCAAGCAATTCCTCACAATACTTAGCAATGTAGAAATATCCTTTCTCCCACTTGGGCTGCAGTTCCCTCACCCTCGTATAAAGACATAACACATCTTCTTTCTGCTTTTGCCTAGTGTGTTGGATCCACCGAGTATAGAGGAGTAGGGTCTTTGCAATATCTCGATTCTCATTCAAAGCTTGAGTATCACAAACTAACAGCGGCTGGTTCAGTGGAACCAGTGAAAGACTAGTAATTGATGAAATTGCAGAGGAACCAACAATCTCTACAGGCATGTTCAGGAGAGACTGCTGCAACTGTGCAATGGCACCATCAGATCGCCGGGTGCTCCATAGAAGT
>JADOBS010302979.1:0-16127 GCA_015708375.1 Cydonia oblonga | reverse complement strand
CTCTCTCTCTCTCTCTCTCTCTCTCTCTCTCTCTCTCTCTCTCTCTCTCTCTCTCTCAAGTGGTCGACAGACCCTAAATTTTGCACTTAATCCCATAATTTCCCTTGAGTATAAAATTACTGGATGAACAACTAGTTGTTGACATTAGTTTTGATCATTTCTAATAAAAAAATTTGAATCAAGGTCAAAGTTTTTAATATTTCTAGATGATTATCCAGTCGGCCCCATTGAAACAACTGTTCCATCCAAAGAAAGTGTTACCCAAATCTCTATTACCCATAAATGTAAACTCTATTTTATGTACTTTCTACATACTATTTTAGCAGTTACTTTGCCCAATTCACGATGTTTTTATTTGAATGACAATTATAACATAATCATTTTCGAGAAATGTCAATGAGACTTTCTTAAAATGTGACTTTTATGAACTTTATGGCATCTTACAGTTTAACGTTAATTCTCGTGCTAATACAATTAAATAGTGTGCCAAAAACATGATAGGAGAGGATCCTTTATGGGTTTAATTTTTGAAAAAGACTCCTTAGCATTTCTCCCATCTCAATCCATCTCTCTAGCCAGCTATCATGAAGATAATCATAAAACTACACAGCTAGCTAGCTATCACCCTTCACACCACTCATTTTGAATATCTTGTTTAAACAAGCATGTCTCTTGTTTCCGATCAACTACATTATCATGATTTGTATTACTACCAAATCAAGTTCAATTTTTTTATTTTCAGATACAAGTCAGTTATCGCTGTAGCTCGCACTCGAATGTGGTTATCACTCGTTAATGGAATCGATCTCATAACTCTTCATCAAACGATATTCATCCATGCAATGGCCACAACTTGTGAGTAGTTGGACTCTTATTTCTTTGTGTTTCTGCCATGATCTTGTTTGTAGTATTAAGTTGGAAATTAAAATTTAGAAGTACCTCAGTGCATAACATACATCAATATAATCAGATTTGCGCTAAATGATTTAAGAAAATTAATCTAAAGTTACAAAATTACTTAAAAATTAAGTACGAAGCAAAAAAATGTGAGAAGTCATGCTTATGCCCAAGGCTGGCCCTGGCCAAGGGCTGGGAGTGCGACTGCCTAGGGACCCTTATTTTTTGTGGCCACAAAAAGATTTTGCTACCTATTAGAATAGCACCACAAAATTAAATTACGACGTTTGAGTACCATTTGGCTACTAAGATACATTTACTCTTTTGCCCTTTTTTCTCTCTCAATTTTTTAATTCCTCTTATCTAACTTTTTATTTACCAAAATTCTTCGAAATTCAGAAGTTCTTGAACAAAACATACCTTTAGTTTTCTTTCCATGTAAACTTTATGAGGCTTTGTTCTTTATGTTATTACTTTGTGACAAACCAAAGACAGATGGATCAGTTCGTAACTAAGCAATTCCATTGATTTTATTGAGACTTCAATGTTGCACATTAAAAATAAATAAATAAATAAATAGATGAAGATCAGGAAAGAGAAAGGAACCGAGAAGAAAGAGAGCCAAAGAGAGAAAGGAAGGAGGAAGGAGTACAATTCCCAGTGACAAGAGAATCCGCCGCCGTTAGATCCGGCAAGGGCCTATTTTAATTTTAGCTATGGCCCCCTAGGAAAAGGATTCGGCCAGATCCTTTTCCTGGGGATTTCGGGGATCCCATGGTCGTAATCGTAATCATTCATCGTATATCGTGAAGTCAATTTTCGTTAGGTATTATTTATATTTATTTTTAAACTTTAAATTTAAAATGATTTCTAATCGCATAATATACGATGAACGGTCACAATCACAGAATCATAGGGGTCCCAGGAAAAAGAATCTGGCAAGGATCCTTTTTCGCCCCCCTAAATAGGCTGCCCCTGCTCATGCCCTAAGAGCAACTCCATTGAGACTCCTAGCCCTATGGATCGATGACTTTTGCAACCCAATAGCCAGAGTTGCAAGCTCCAGCTCATGTGGACATGTGGATAAGGGGGGCCCAAGTGAGGCTCGGCTCGAATCGGTGGCCCGAGGGCTAGGTGACGCCAGGCTGATGTTAGGAGGACGTCAGCCACAATATAAAATTAATAAAAATATTAAATATTAATAAAAAAATGTAAAACCCAGCAGGCTTCGAACTCAACGGCTCTCGCCGGAGTTCGTTGCCGAGGCTGATGATACACCCACAAACAAATGACAAAGACTAAACCCAAGGGTTTCAACTCGAAACACATAAAAAAAACTAGAGAATAACTCAAGCAATTGAAGTAGGGCAATAACCTCACATGGGTTTGAGCAATGGAAGCTTGAAGCTCTCGGCTTCAATGGTGGATCACTCAAATGGTGCTCTGATGATGCATGTAAGGATATATTCGAGTTCCTCTCATCCAGGGGATTGAGATTTTAGAGTTTGTTAGTTTGATTTGCTTCGATTTTGAAGAAGAAGAAGGATGAAAGTTCTTGGAGCTGTAGAAAGAGAATGAGAGTGTCGAGAGATTAAAGAGAGAGAGACGTTTCAGAAATGAAGGGGAAGGGTTGCGTCGGTAGAGAGAGAAAAAAAATGTAAGGGAAATGAGAAAGAGGGCTAGGTGAGGGAACCACTCAAAGTAAAAGAAATGATGGAGTATTGTGCATGTAAGAGAGAGAGAGCTAGAGAGATGTGGGAACCGACTGACATGGGAAAGAATTTGAATAAAAAATCCGAAAAAAAAATTAAAATAAAAAAATTGATTTAATTTTTTCTATAAATATGTTATCATCATCTTCTAACTTACACCATAATTTTATATTTTCTCAAATACTTTAGGATGTAATTTCTTACTTAATGACACATGGTACAATGACACCGATTAAAAATCCTATCTGAAATTACAAATAAAATTATTTTGTTTTATTTTATAAAATAAAAAATATTAATATTTTATCGCCTATTGCCATGACTATTCAGTTGGGGATGAAGATGCAAATGACAGTTATTGTTCATTGAAGAAAGTTAATATTCACTGGAGGCTATTCAATAGTAAGTTGCTCTAGGGGGCCTTTACAACTTTGGAGTTGCTCTAACTTTGTATGAGAGGAACTGCCTCGTGGCCAGCATGAAATAAGGACACGTGTGATTATTTCATTGGTTTAGCAAAGCATCTTGGGGTATATACCATAGGTTTGATTTTGATTTGGTTTGGTGTTTTTTTTTTTCCAATTATTGTTTGTTCTGCTTTCGAACCAAGAAGGGACGGATCTTTTATTAGCTGGTAGGGCTGCCAGGTTGGCAGGTAGTCACTTGGACAATCCCATGGTTTTCCATGGACTAATAAGTTAATGGGCTTTTCCGACCCGACTAGGCCCACAAAACGTCCTATTCAACGTTACGCAAGTGAATTAATACACTAGCGCAATCCACACCGTCCTATCATGTAGACCGCATTAGATCGGTTAAGCGGGGCTCACAGCTGATATAATTAAGTACTTATTTATTCCAACAGGATCCTAGCAAGAGTATCTTCAAAAGAGATATAAAAAGATAAATGTTAAATATTAATTTGATGTCTGATGTGGCAATATCAGATTTTCTCTTTTTTCAACCGATATGTTTATTTGTTATAAATGATATTTATAGGACTCATTTTAAAAAGAAATAAATTAAAATACATTTTTCAAGATCTATAATTGGTGCATTGATAGGATCCACATAATAAAATAATTAAAAAATATTTGACATCACCTTTCTCATATGTCAATCCACATATGATTGACATATGGGTTCAGCTCACTCCTTCCTTCAATTTTGATTACACGGAATTCCACCTAGGATTTGACATCTTCTTTAGAGATAGTTTAAGGATTCTAAAAATCTGTGAATCGTATTCGTTCATCTAGTTTAAGGATTCTAAAAATCTGTGAATCGTATTCGTTCATCGTACGATCAGTTTTTATCAGGTACTGTTTGTGTTTAATTTTAAATAATAAAAAAAATTTAAAATGTTTTTTACTGCATGCTATACGATGAATGAACATAATTCATTGATTTTCAGGATCCTCACAAAGAAAGTCCGGTAAGAATCCAAATTCTTATTTTTTGAAAGGTCCACTAGAAACGCAATATGAACCGTTGGATGTTCGAGGTTATGATGCTTTGTTTCTGGTATCTAGTGTCGCATCTCATCACGTCCGTTTAGTTAGTTATTCACCCAATGATGCTTCTTCCCTTTTGTTTTTTAGCTCGACAAGCTTAGTAAAAGTTTTATAATATTACTTTTGTAGGCGAGAGTATTTCTTCATCGTTCTAGAACACTCATATTTAATTGTTTGCAAGAATCTGTCTAGCGGAGGAAAAATTCTTACGTGTAATTGAAACTATATTTCATACATCAAGTGATCATATATTTATTAGGTTATTCGGTTAAAATTGTCTTTGAGAAAAATATAATTCTTTACATTAGTCCTTGAAATATAAAATTAATAGAAGTGATTTTTCAGATTGTCTAACGTCAATCATTTAGATCATTCTGTAAAATTTCGTTAAATTAAAGTAATCACGAGTTTAATGGGGGAATTGATTTGACAAAAATATCTTCAATTGAATGAAATTTTTTCTTGGAATGACCAAAATGATTTACAATGGACAATCTTAGAAACCACTTCTATCGATTTTAAATCTCATGGACTAAAATGAGGAGTTATGTCAATCTCAATGACTATTTTAGCTAAAAAAACCTATTTATTATGTTCAACCAAGAACTTTTTTCTCGATGTATAGAATTTTTTACAGCGCGCAACTTAGAATTTCTGATGAAGGAGGACATTGTGGTTGGTGTAAACTTATAGTAGTTTAGGATATGGGGTTTGAGTCTTGATTACATAAAATAATAGTAGATTGAAATTATTATATGGCGTATGATATGTTATTTAAGTTGAGATCTGAGAGTAGGTCCGGGATGCTCTCTTTGTGTAGTAGGTTTAGGAAGCTTGATGATGAGTTACTCGGTAGGGTTTGAATCTTGGTTACATAAAATAAATAATGTTACGATGCGTATCAAAGAATAATGAACATTCACAAAACCTTTGAAACCAGCAAAATAAACAAATGCCTTAACAACTGGGACGGACTTAGAAACCTTCTTTAACAAGGGCGACTTTAATTTCCAGACTCGAAAAAAAAAAAAATCATGATAGTAAATTTTCTTCCGTAATTTTATTGCTTCTCTTTTCTTCGATCAAGTTGATGCATCTTGATTGTGTAGAGTTATGTAAGCATAGTGGGGCAGCTGCCCCAGCAGACCTTAGTTGCCTCCGTCCTTGTTTAATAACATATTTTCTTTTTTTATATATATAAACAAATGAACCGACCTTGGACCTTGTTGCCATAAACCATATTGGACTTCATGTCAAACCAGTACTAAAGTTGGCGGTGAAAAAATAATAAAATTGTGAGATTGTGGAAAGGAAAAACTAGGTAATTGGAACTTAATTGGAGATTGTGGAATTCAAAGCGTGCATTTTTCTTCATCGGATAAGACTTTCCCACATTTTACACAGACCAAGTTCCACTTAATAGAGATAGTGCTAGTTGCATGAAAATAGTCAAATGTTCTTTTGAATTTTGACTGTAAACAAAGCTTCTCATCTTCCAGATAAAGTTACATGTTTTAGATATTAGAAATAACATTACCTCGGCCGCATTATGACGTGACTCAATCGATCATCAAATATCGACAAACATGATAAATACGCATTGTCATTATTGTCACATATATGCTATTCTCAAATTCGTTTCTCCTTCATATATCTTTTATCATTTTTTTTACACGTGTCATACTACTTAACTTCTGTCTTAATTCCGTTAGGTTTTAATAATTAAAAAGTAAATGCTAAAAATAAATAAAAGAACCAGCTGCCACCAAAGTCCTACGCACACGCCCACCACCATCGGCGTCAAACCCCCACTCCCACTAACCGCCTTCGAATCCTCCCGCACTTATCGAAGTAACCAACACGGTCCCTTTGGTTGAGTGTTCATCAATGACGAATTAGATAATATTGTGTAATAATTTATGTTCTGAGAACCACACATGCATCGCCCACTGCACTCAAATCAGTCAACCTCAAAGCCACAAATCTCAGCCATGATTAGTTAGATTTCGAATGAAATTCTTCATTGTATGTACGTGGAGAACGATATTACTTGAGTTGTTTATATTATAATTACTTTGTCCTCTAACAAATATTTTGAAATATTTTTATTCTTACTTTTGCATGTGGTAAAAATCTTATTAGCAAATTTAACTAGCATTTCTATTAAGAATAAAGTTAAGTAATATGATACGTGTTCATAAACGAGAGAAGAGAAACGAAAGAGAATGAATTTAGGGACAAAAAGCCCGCGACCATCAATTATGGAAACGTCATCCATATTATTCACCTCAGTCTTTTTTGCAGTACTCCTCGATTCTTTAATATCTGGTAATTCTCTTTCAGCTTATTCATTTCTCAGTACATACTAATTCCCTCAGCCTTTCAGCAAATATTATACGCTCCTACTTGCCTTGTACACCTACACCCACCTACGTGTACAATACCACCGTCGCAATACAGCTTTTTTCTTCATATTCCCAGATATTTACCTAAATATACGAAAACTAAAAATAAAAAAATAAAAAAAGGAAACAAAAGACAGCTCGAATATACACAACTGTCACCGGCCAGTAACAAAATCTGGCAGGACTGTCTCAACGCGTGGCGCACATCCCGCCGTTGCTTCTTAGAAGTAATCGAACGCCGTCGATTGTCTGTTATTTCGTCGTCCATCCTCGCTCTTGGCCTGGCAATACGGCGTCGTGTTTTGCCTTCTTATCAAACCCGGGATCATCGGCGGCGTGATCGAACGTACTAACGCCAAGTTGATGCCCTTGAAGAACGGATGCTTCTTGACGTCAGCGGCTCCGCGCTTCGACCCGAGCCGCCGGTCCGGGTCCTTGTTGAGAAACCCGGAAATGAGGTCCCGAGCGTGGCTCTCAAGCGCGCTGGAAGGCGTGGAGGTTGGGAATGTTAGAGGTTTTTTCACAATGTTACGCAGGGTGGTCTCGTTCGATGGGGCCGCGAACGGCGTGTGGCCGTAGATCAACTCGTAGAGGAAAATGCCAAAGGCCCACCAGTCGACTGCGTTTCCGTGGGATCCACCGGATGCGACTTCTGGGGTCACGTACTCGTGGGTCCCGACGAAGGACTGCGACCTGGCGGCGACCGGTTCGGCGACGAAGAGCCGGTTGGGGGAGAGGGTCCGGACCTTGCGCGACCGGAACAGCCGGCTGGAGAGGCAGGAGAACGGGGTGAGAGCTGCGGTCTGGTGCGGGCGGGTGCACGATGGGGTCGAAAAGGATGCGCGGTCGGGATACGAGTCGGGTGATTCAACGGCTGGGATTGCGTCCGAGCACATTGAGAGGTCAAAGTCTGAGAGCATGATGTGACCGTCCGATCTGACAAGCACGTTCTCGGGTTTTAGGTCCCTGTAAATGATTCCCAGCATGTGGAGGTATTCCAACGCCACCAGAACCTCCGCTGCGTAGAACCTGCAGATAAGGACAAAAAACCGAGTTATACCGAGTTGACTCATCCGAGTTAAACAAATTTAGCACCCAAAATTATGATTGAAGACGACGTAGCGGAGAGATAAAGCAGACAAGATTAGAACATCTCATGATCTAATCTGAGTGATGTATTCACAAGAAAACAAAAATACACAAAAAAAAAAAAACAAAATGGCGGTCATTTTTTATTTTTTAAAAATTAATGGAGGAATATTCCAAAATGTACCTTGCGGAGTTGAGGGAGAAGCGTTTGTGAGGCTGTTTGTGGCGGAGGGAGTGGAGGTCGCCGCCGGAGCAGTACTCCATGACGATGCAGGAGAAATGGGAGGCTTCGAACTCGGCGTAGAGAGTAGGCAAGAACGGGTGGTCGAGCATTTTGAGGATCTTTCTCTCCATCTCGGCTCTCTGCTCCTTCTTCTTCAGCGCCAGAGCCTCCTTGTCGACGACTTTCATGGCGTAAAGGCACGAGGAAGACGAAGACTCGGGATCCTGATCGGCCGGACTTGGAGAGTCGCTACTTCTGAGGGTGCAGAGGTAGACGGTGCCGATGTCGCCGGCGCCGATGCGGCGGTGGAGGTGGAAGTCGCGGAAAGTGAGGGCGGTTTTTTTGGAGCGAATGGCGGAGTAGGCGAAGTCGGAGGAGCGGTGAGGCTTGAGGCATAATGTCTCTGCCGCGAGGTCGGAAGCGGTGGTGGTGGTGGCAGCGGCGTCGAACGAGAGGCGGCTGAAGCTGCTGCAGCTCTCACTGCTCATTGAACTGTGACTCGAGTTTACTGCTTCACCATCCGAATCACGCTCTAACATTTTAGAAATGAAACGTTTTTATGGATACACAATCCAAAATTTCCTATGGGCAAAAATGAACAGGCGGAGAGCTTTACACATAAATTCCGCGGAGGAATTAATGGAAGGAACTGTTTTCGGCGAATCGGATACGAAGAAGAAAATGGAAGATTCCTGGGGAATTTCTGTGGTGGCCAAAGGTGATTTTAATACCTCTAACTTGGAAAAAGCCTTGTCTTTGTGGTTAGGTCAAAGCTTGTGGCTTTGAAGCTTCAAATGGAGCAGCGACGCCATTAATGGAGCTCCGTACGTCCGCAGAAAGTGAGTGCTTTGAATGCGAGGGTTAAACGCAGCAGCAGGCTTTTTCAGGAAGGGCCTCAGAATTAGGGTTTATACTCGAAAAGTATGAAACCTAGAGAGAGAAAGAAAGGAGAGAGAGAGAGAGGGGTTTTGGTTTGAGGAGCTGGTTTGCTGAACTCACTACTCTGTTTTGAGTTTTTGAGAGGAGTAGGGAGGTAGTTGGGGGTATTTATGCTAAGCAGTAATGTAAGACCGTCGTAAAACGGTAACTTTATGGGCGTATGTAACACGGGAAAAGAGATGAACCCGTCTCTTATAATTCATTCTGTTGAAAATGCGACATATCAATTTTGTCCTTTTTTTATATTAAATATGTGAAAAAGTTTGTGTGACTTATGGTTTTTTTTTCTTTTCAAAATGTGACTTATGTTTTCGATATACGAAATTTTATTCAAACTCATATAATCTATCTCTACATTCAACTTAAAATTTATATATGAATTATTTTTTTTACTCTATTGCATAGTTACCATTAAGTACAAAATGAAATTAACAATATAACTAAAATTGATCAATAAACCCACACCCAAGCCAATAATTTAGCATCAAGCAATCTTAAGATCAAACCCTAAGACTTCAGGTAAAACAAAAAGTGTACTGAAATTGATGAAATTGTGTTTTTGAGCATTGGAAGTATCTCGTGAGATTGAAATGAATGAAGTTGGGATGGGTCCTGCTAGTGAATTAAGACAACCTTCTTGCCCTACCCAAAAGCTATCTTGGCCATCTCATGAGCTTGGAGAGTTTTAATGCCTAATTGAGAATGAACTAGTGACCATCTTTGCTACTCAATTTGTAGTATGCTTCAAATCCTCAAAAACACAATTTCATTAATTTTCGTATACTTCCAATAAATTTTGTTGCAGTATACTTTGAATCGTCAAAAACACAGTTTATTGCAGTATATTTCCAATAAACCATTCATTTCATATTTCAAGATCAGAAGTAAAACATTCATGAATACTGATTTTGGGTTTTTATGTTTTATATAGGTGTACAGATAAATTTATGTATTGAATTGGGTTTGCGAGTGTAGTTTATATAGTAAATTTGGGTTGAAAGAGATATTGATAGCTTAATTAAAAATAATATGGGTGTAGAGAGTAAGTTGGGTGTAGAACGATGTTATATGGGTTCAAATAAAATTTTCATTTCGATATTTATAGATATTGGATAATACTTGCACTCCCCAATGTGGGGATGTACATATTTCGCTATTTGCGAATAACGTATTCTGACTGAACAAAATTAACGATCGGAACCGTTGAATTTATTAATCTTCATTGAAAATCACTCATACGAAAAATCGTTGAAATTAGAGATTGTTTAATCATCTAAAGGTATCAATCAAACGAACAGTTCATCATGAATATGTTACTTAGTCCTCATTTGGCACACTGCATTAAGTATCGAATAAGACTAATAGTACAAGCTTATTATTGTTTGGTACACTTACGTCTTAAATAGACGCCGCTTAGCTATCCGGTCAGCCCAAAATAGTGCGGTTGACACCCGCATATTAATCCCCCCCCAAAAGCTATGTATAATTTGTCCGGGGGAGCTAAACCAAAAAGACGCTCATGTTCTCTTCCCTCTTCGCGCATTTGCTCCTTGACGAACCAATATGTCGGTTCATCATCTTCTTCTCCAACCCAAGCTCTATTATCTTCGCTTTCTTTCTCCCTCGCTCGCTCTCGTTCTCCAGTCTCAATCTATCATTTTTTTTTTCCGCAGATTAGAATCTTTTCTTCCTTGTTTTGTGTTTTCAGTCTAGTTAATTGTATTATGCTTTCTCAGATGTGTTTTTGCATTAGGTTTACCATTTGCTGCGATTTTCTCAATTAGCCTTTGTGATTTCTCCTCTGTTACCAGCAGCTTTTGTTTTTGTTGCTGTGTGGGTTTATGATTTCTCGCCTTTAGGACAAGTTTGTGTGGAATGAAATCTTGAATTTGATAAAAAAGAAAAGAATAAATTGGTGGTTGTTGGATTGGCTTGCTGCTTGTTGGGTTATAATTTCTAATCAGTTTCCTCGCAAATGTTGGTGTTGGCTTGGCTGTCTGGAAAAAATTGGTGGTTGTGAGGGCTTTTCTACATCCACAATTTTGTAATCATTCAACTAAATAATATCAACATTAATTTTTATGAACAAAAAATAACAATTTGAAAAAACTTCTTATCGGGTATGGCAACAACATAGTATAAAATAGTCGCTTTTTAGTCCGATACTGTATCAAATATCCGATTTATTTAGTCAGTACTATTCGGTGGCAGATTATCCTATCCGATTGAAATAGTCAGTACAGTCCGAGTGGGAATGGTGGTCTTTGATGTTCCGCACGTGGCGCCAGGAACTTACTGTGCGTGGGGTTTCACTGTAAAATGTCGGAAGTGCCCCTGTTGGTGACCGTAACAGAACTCATGAAATGTCCTGGAAAGATATGCTTATCCTTGATGTGCGTCTGAGTTTCGGAAACTAATTCAGAGAAAAATTAAAGTACGAATACAATAGCTCTGCGAAGGCAAAAGATGGTAACTCATCGTGCAGGCTTTGGCAAGTCATAATTTTAGTATAGTTAAAATGATTTCATGTTTCAAACCTGAAGTGTGCACGAGATCTTTTCTAAACAATAATGTATGACATATATTGCAGATTCTAAGAGGAAAGTGTGAACGCGTCTCATGTAATGGTTAAAATTATTGTCTTATATGATGTGTTAAAAAATTTCCTAGTTGCACTTTCCTAACGCTCATTGATAACTATAACGTCGAAGAATACAATGTCAATGATATAGACCATAGAGTCAATAGATTCACATTTACAAAAACAAATGTAAATCATTTGAAACAAAATGTTCGCATAATTACCTTATCTGAACACGATTTGATTGATAAACATGTCGAGTTGATATCGTCAAGGCATTTGTCAAAATACAATTAAACAGAAGTTGAATCCAAATAAAAAACACGATTGAACATGACGCGACGTGAATGCTGCCCCTACTGAAAACAATGGAGGGGTAGGAGTTGCAGAGGAGTTATTGTACGGAGGAGCGGGCCAAGAAGGTACCAACTTGATGAAGGAGATGATGATCATTCTTCTCAATCTGTCGAGTTTTGGTTTTGAATTCCAAACCACACCATGTCTGGCACGTATCTGCATGAGATTCCGAAGAAAACGTGTATCGTTCTTCAGCCTAGCGTTTTTGTTACCAGTATCTTGAGTTAAAAGGACTTGCATTTCTATGCTCTTAAATTGTTGATGGCCCACTGTGCCGGCCGCATGGTTTGTTTTGGTTCATTTCTCTCTTTCACGAAAGCAACTCCTATGGAATTCAGCACCTGTTGACGTTTCGGTGCTATAATATTTTTTGAAAAAAAACTTACATATAATATGATATATTAAACCAGAGTGCCACCATAAACTCATTTCAAGTAAATTTCTCTACTTTTTCACCATTATCATATACATATGTTAGTATTGAAAACTAATAGTGATAGTAGTAAAATACATTGAGGATTCTCTCCCCTTCCCTCCTTTCTCACTTTTCTCTTTGCTTTTTTTTTTCCTCATAAAGAAGTAAACACAAGATGTTAACGTGATATAATCGTAACCGTTCAAATAAGAATGGACTGAATTTGGAGGGGAAAGAATTCTACTCCATTTAACTACTTAGCTGCATCCTGTAGATGTCGGCTTTAGTAGAATTTTCAATTGTTTATATTTTTAAGGGTTTGATTTGAGAATTTGAATTCTTGAAAATCATATGTCATTGTAAAGGTTAAATGTCATTGATCAATGGAGCATTTCCAAACCGAAGTGTCAAATAGTATCCAATGCTAAATGATTGCTCGTCGATACTAAGAGACACCAAATTAATTTCATTGATCAAATAATATGGCAGTATTTGATTGACTAGCTCTGTTAGTTAAGAGTATTCGCCTATGCATTTGAGATCATAGTTGAGATATATTGTATTAAATGCATGTAAATATTGTAATCAAATCCTAATTTCAGTACACCGTAAAATAATTATATTTGAAACGACAAGTGACTATGCTTAATTTATCATGTTTTAACACAAGTGATACCAAAAGAGAGAGATTTGAACATAAAACCTCGAATTCATTAGTAAACTTTCTTGACCATTATAAGTGCCCAAGCGTAAATGGTGGAATAAATAGTGAAGTCACAACCTCCGGAAAAATAAATAATGAAGAGATTAAAGTAAAACTGATATATCAAAAGTATGACATGAAAATGCCGAATTATGGCGTATGATAGATGGGTTAAAACTTCAAAAGATGGCAGTGATTCATTGCAGTTGAAGATGCTCTTTTACACTGGCATCATTCTGCGCTTGCAGTTGAAGATGCTCTTTTACTCTGGCATCATTCTGCGCCCCAGCGCAGCAACAAGGACATGAAATTTCTGAGGATAATGGATAATTACTATTAGCAAATAAAGGTTCGTTTGCAATAAACTACATTGCATCTTCGACGATGCGGGGTAAAATCTAATTAGTTAACATTTTTTCTTGCATCATGTGAAAAAAGAGATAAATATACATAACAATTTATATATACACCTCGTTGCTGTCAAGTCTGTCACGAGGATATGAGTTGTAGCGGATTGCATGCATGTTGGGTTTAGTTAATCAACTCCATGTGCACCTTCAAATGTCTTTTGAATTTGATTAGGAGGTTGAAGCAGACTAACCAGCAAGAAGGAGACAGATTAGATCGATGCTAAAATTCCACATGGCCAAAAAAAACAGTGAAAGCATGACATGTCATCAGGGTTGGAAGCAAAAGAGGCAGATGGGTTGCAACTGTTTGAGGCTGATTGATTGGGAGGTGCTCTTTGCTGGGTCCCTTTGAAAAGAACAAGACTCTTAAAAGCCTACATGATTATTTTAGATTATTAGATTTATTTCATACTGAAATATATATTGGTTCACACTTTTGGAGAAGTAGATTGAGAGGAAGATGATGAAAAGGGCCCCATGATGTTTGCATGGAAACCCTACTGTTCTGGAAAAAGGCCAGCAAAAAGTGCAGCAAGTGGGATTGTTCTTGCATTTGAGCCTTGACACTCCAAAAGTGCAAACCAAAAACCCACATTTAATGTTGGCTTCTTAGTTTTAAGGCCATAAACTTGAACCACCAGATAATTATTACATTATTATAACCAGACTTTAACTGTTTAGTCACTTGAATACAATGGTAAATTTGGAAAAAAAATATGATATTCTGATCAACGTACTTCAACTTACGAATAAGATAATTCAAACTTGACTAGAAGAGAGTATGCACATTGTCTACAACCCTAAATGGTAACTAAATCAATCATTTCATGGTAGAGCTACTAGAAATGCTATAACCAAGTTAACCTCTAATACATATGGGTAACCGGTAATCGATCTTAACAGACACGGTAAAATTTTAAGACTAATATATGGTCTCGAAAAGTTAATTGAGTATTAGAAGTTTGTTTACAAGAAAAAGTCATTAACAAGCGATATAGTAATAGTGTGTAAATTTAACGTATCGAAATGAACTTAGGTTTGTATTTTATAGAAAAACTAAATACTCGATGGATCGTGTTTGGAAAATAACTTCATACTATAAAACATGCACGAGCATTCATAAACGCGGCACCTTAACAACCAAACCCCACTAAGGTTTGTTTCCGGCCATCAGTTCAGACATTGAGTCTAATTATAGTAAAGAATGTGATAGCTTTATCTTAATCATAGTAATTAGCTACCTCATAACCTAATGTAGCTAGCTATCTTTATGTTAATATTCTTATCTGGCCAAAAAGCAAAAACCTAATAATCTTAGGAATTTTGGACGCATTTGAAAGGTAGACAAAATTATTAACTGGTGGAATATTCAATAATTGATCAGAAAAAATAACAAGGGCCCGAAATTCTGAACCGTTCTTTGACAACAAAAAAAAATTCTGAACCGTTAAATTAAGCAATTAATTAAGCGCTAATATGAACAAGTAAATCAGTCACATCAACACAAACTTTTTAACTCCATTGCTGTTCGGAATTTGTCAAGTATCTTTCTGTTTCTTCAACTGTTATAGAACATGTTAATAATTAATTAATAATTGGTCACTGGAAGAATGAACCTTAAACCAGAAGTAATCAATGAGACTTTTGCATTCACTTTTTCTGATTGACAAAGATATCTTACAAGACAAGTCTACCTCAATCAATTGTACCAGACGCATTTTGTTTTTGAATGTCACAAATGTCTCAGTTGATGCTCTATTCCTTCTGCAACAAGAGAACGAGACAAAATCTTATCAACCATAGAAAATAAGTTTCATAAAAAAAAATTATGCACATCTTCACGGAGGGAAAAATAATGAATTGTGCATTATTGGCACACTTTGTGCTAGTGACAACAACTGTTTGGGGAAATTAGTGCAGTTCTAGTACAAGTGAAAAAGAATTGCTAAACCAGTAAAAATAATGACATGAAAAATGTCTCAAATGTCCATTATAGCTGCTTGATCGACAAAGACAATTTTCTGTTTTATTATGATGTCGATAGTAAGATCTTCATTGTTTATTAATGTTATTGATACGCTCTTTGTATGGTGTATCGACATGATATCATATAGTATTTAAAATTATGTTTGTCGATCATGTAATATTGATATATGCAGTGGCGGATCCAAGACTCCAACCTCATAGAGTCTTGTTATAGAAGATCCACGCACTGAGCGCAAACTTTATTTTTCATTTTTCCTAGGTGGGCATGTCGTTATGCTTATATTTGTCGACAACTTCCAAGGCATGATGCCGAGGCTTGTCGAGCATCACCTGCTAAAGCCGGCCAAATTTTGTCATAGAGGCATTTTATTAAATAATTTGTGGGCATTCTCTCAAGTCCCATACCAGATAGTCTTAGGGTCCTCCGGCGACCTTTCACCCTTATATTCCGAATTCCATATGGTCCCGTGACGCATAGGACCTCCCTTGGATCCGGCCATGGATGTAGGAATATGTATATAATGTTAGAATATGAGCATGAGTATGAATTCATGGATTAAGTTATTTGTTTCAAATTTGGATAGGAAGTCTTATTGAGAATGGATTTGTAATCCATGTTATGCTGAAACACTATGTTGGTTGTCTATAAGGATTCTAATAGGGGAATCCTTATGAGATTTGGTAAGGATTATGTTGTGTATATATAGTGGTCTCTGCTCTCACAGTTTATACGCTCTATCATCGAACTAAGACCTATTATTAGTTAGAACAAACTGATTACTGGAGAGAGGAGAAGGTGCACTGCTTGTTTGCTGCAGAACCTGGAATGGCTGCTTCTTCAAGTTCGACTACAGGTAAGTTTCTTCTCTGTGCTACAGGCTTATGAATAGGATTTG
>JADOBS010302978.1:0-16124 GCA_015708375.1 Cydonia oblonga | reverse complement strand
TGTGTGTGTGTGTGTGTGTGTGTGTGTATAGGAATAATGTCACAGCCCGTTTCGAACGTGTGTTTATTATTTTATCCTCGAGCATGGAATTGACTAAATTGCCCTTGAACGTTAATTGATGTGTGATGTGTACTTAGTTTGGATGTGGACCAATTATGTTAAGTCCTATTAATTTGGACCTAATTTGAACTAAAGGAATTTTGTTTTGTTTGGTGGGTGACCAAACTAGGACCACACACACACACCTAAACTACCCCGTGTACTCTCTCTCTCTTCCCCTTCGCATTTTCTGCATTATCCGTACAAGTGTACGGATAAACTTCAAACCAACCCTTTAGAGCACGGATCGAGTTTTTGGGGTGTGATTTCGTGTTCCTTGTGAGCTTAGGAACCCATCCATACCATTTGTAGGACGTGAAAGCTTCAAAAACAAGAGAACCAAGAATCCCGATTTGAGGTACTATTAATGTGATCGTAAATAGGGATGTTTCAAGGAGTTTTAAGGTCATAGGGAGCTTTAGATCGTCTCCATGAAGCTCAGAGAAGAAAAACGACGTGTTTTGGACGTCGGGAATCTTAGTATGCCAAGTTTAAAGTTTGGCCGGATTATCGTGGATTTTTCCGAATCCTGTGATTTTTGGAGCTTGAAATTGGTAGTGACGTGTTCTACTCACTCTAAGCTTCAATTTGATACAAAATTCGTGAATTTTGGTGAAGAAATGAAGAAGATATGACGATTTACAGTTTTTTCAGTTTTCGGTGAAACCAGCAGCGCAGGTGACGGTCTGGCGAACCAAGGAAGAAGACAATCGAATATTCCATCAAAATTGACAGAATATTCTAATGATGTCAGGTATCTTTTAATAGTATATACTTGTTTTAACGGAATATTCCTAATTGCCGTTAGAATCTGTTAGGGTTTGGCCTCTCGTGGGGGTGTGTCTGGCCGTGCCTTGGCATGCGCATGGGGTCATGGAAAATTTTTCTAAAAATATGGGGAGGTTCGTGACGTTGTGTAGGTCATGGTGGTATATTCATTTACCCCAATTGAGCAATTTATGAGAAGTTATTACCTAGTTTCGTTTATGTGCTTTAAATAACGTTTATTTAGTTATTTCACATATAGGTGAGACCTATCCAGAGGATGAGCGCAACCAATCGAGGCTCGGGGGCTACGACCTTTCGACATACTAGCGACTGGGTTTTTGGTTTTCAATATATATCTATATACTTTATATTTTTCCTAGAAAATTGATTTAATTGAAAGTATGTTTTGAAATGCCATGCCTATTGAAATTATACTTAAATTATGAGTTAGTATAATATACATAAATGTGATTTGGTGTTGTGGATGCTCAGGTAAGTACCAGGTGAGTTGTAGATGGTTTATATGAATTTATGATTATGGAAGATGTGTTGAAAGCTCATAAACCTGCACCCCGGTGTTATTGCTCTCACCATGGTTAGGGCACAGTCCTTCACGTGATGTTCACCTCCCGCACCATATGCTTACCTTGGATCCAAGTTAGGTGCACATGCTTGTCGTACAACCCACTATAGGTGGTTCAGACTCGTAGGTAACCCGCGATTATTCGTACAGTGTTCATGTGATCGTAGCACGAGAGCATATTTATTTTACACCCAGCCTTGTCGTTCAGATCACTATAGGTGGTTCGGACTCGTATGTAGGATTTGATTTGATTGAGATTGGTTATGAGTTATAAACTTAGCCGTACAGGCCACTAATGGTGGGTCCGGCTGATATGTTATCTCTTATGAGTTATTTCACCTAAGTTACTTATGCTGTTATTATAAGATATTTGGCATGGCATACTTTACATAATGTGATTCTAAATATGATTTTGAGATATGTATATTATATTTTCTGGGAATTATACAAGTTTTACAACGAGGGGTTAGAACTTTTGAGAAATGAAATGATTTTGAAAAGCTTTGTTTTTGCCCACTCACACTTTCTATTTTGCGCCCCTCCAGGTTTTAAGTGAGAGTGCTCTTTGGTGGCTTATGAGGACTTAGCGGAGGTTCTGATGGATTATCATAAATGTAGGATTCACCTTTGGGTGTTGTAAATTAGATTTGGTCCTGCTAGACTGCACCTAGACTAATTATACTCTGGTTATGTATTTCACACTTATACTCGTACTATCACATTATCTTAGCGAGTACTATCAGTATCTTGATTTTTATTTATTCGTAATTCTTTATATTATTATTGCTTCCGCACCGTGCACATGGTTACGTCACTCTCACGTGACGGCCAGCATGTTTCGATCTAAGTCGGGGTGTGTCAGTTTGGTATCAAAGCCTAGGTTTGCATTCCTGCATATCTTGTGAATTTTCTAATTATTTTGATGTCTTCTGTCAGAACTATGCCGCCTCGTAGAGATCCACGTCCTTCTTCTAAGCCTCGTTTTCCTAATATAGCTCAGTTAGGGGAAGCTATTGTTAATGTTATTTAGTCTTCTTTTCGTCCTCCTCAAATGACACCTCTTGAGACTGTTTATAATTTGAAGTTGAATCATTTTATTGGAAATGAAGGACATGAAAGAGCAGAGTAATGGCTCAAACATTTGTAAAAGATTTTTCGAGTAACACAGAGTTAGGGGAGTCTTCTTTCTGAAAGGTGGGTCAAGATGACTACCTTGTTCTTAGGTAAAGAACCTGAATCCTGGTGGAGACAGGGGGCTTATCATTTGACCCTATAGGAAGTTGCTGATTGAGATGTATTTAAGCAATTGTTTTAGAAAATATTTGTTCCTCCTGAATATATTGATCGCAAGAAGTAAGAGTTTACTTGATTGAAACAGGGGAAGATGATGACAAATGAGTATTATAAAAGATTCACTGACTTGTCTCGTTATCATCCAGAGATTGCTGCTAATCCAGTGGAGATGCTTCGTCGCTTTAGGCTGGGTACTAAAAAGAAGTGCGTTATATGACGACTACTACTCCTTGTGCTTCTTATCAGGAGTTCTATGAGATTTTATTGAGGATAGAGGATTCGAAGAATATGCCAAGTGAGAGTGAAGAAGAAGAAGAAAAGAATACGAATCAGAGGAAAGATGATAAAGGTAAAGGTCATTCTTCTCAAGGACCTCGCAAGACTCAAAGCTTTAAGAGCAAGCTAGTTCTAGTTCTTCTAGCGGGGGTTTTAGTGCCATTGGTCAGAAAAGAGGTGGTAGATTTACGGGGGGTCCTAGATTCCAGAGACAGGGAGATTCTGGTAGAGGAAATGCTCATTTGTGCCACAGGTGTAATAATAGGCATTTTGGAGAATGTAGACGGGGCAGCAGTGGATGTTTTACATGTGGTCAGGCGAGGCATAGAGCTATGCATTGTCCCCAGAATCAGCAGAGGCCCCATTAGCCTTCTATGCCACTACTAGCGCCGATCTAGCAAGCTCCTGGATCTAGTAGTTATGGTCAGATGGGTCGAGGTGGTGTTTACCATTACCAGCGCGACGCCACTCCTTATGTTGCAAGATAGTATCAGTATTCGCAGGATCCTTATTACCAGAGTGGGTATTCTCAATATCATGGAGGTTATACGCCGTATCCTCCCATTCCAGCGGGTGGATCTCAGTGGTACCTTGGGGGACAGCCCCAGCAAGTAGAGATTGCTTCCAGTAGTGCAGTATCTTCAAGGCAGTCTGGTCAACCTAGTCAGGGGCGAGGTAATCAAGCTAGTCGAGGTCGTGGTGGACGAGAACAAGCCCAGGGACGTATTAACCATATCACACTGCAGGATGCTCAGAATCAACCTAACTTGATCATGGGTACGTTAAATATTCTTGGTCACTTTGCTAGAGTTTTAATTGATTGTGGTGCTACACACTCTGTTATTTCTCATACATTTGCTCAAGTGACGCAACCTCATCATACACCTCTAAGGTATGGTTTAGAGTTTGCTATGCCTAGAGGGGAGATATGTTATGTTGATTGTGTATATCCAGGATGTCCAGTGATGGTGGAAGATGTAGTTATGCCAGCTAATCTTATGCCGTTAGATATTGTTGATTTTGATGTGATTTTAGGCACATATTGGTTGCATTATAATCGTGCCAATATAGATTGCTTCGGGAAATCAGTTACTTTCCATCTTCCTGGATTGCCTGAGGTTACTTTTGTGGGTGACCGTAGTGGAGTGATGCATGGTGTTATTTCTGCTATGAGAGCAAAAAAGTTGTTGGCGAAAGGTTGCCAGGGATATTTGGCTCATGTGGTGTTGAATGATGTCGCTCCTAATAGTGTGGAGGAGGTTGGAGTAATCAGACACTTCCCTGATGTATTCTCTGATGATTTACCTGGAATGCCGCTAGACCGAGATGTGGAGTTCACTATTGATTTGCTTCCAGGTACGGATCTTATATCTTTGACTCCATATAAAATGGCTCCTACTGAGTTGAGGGAATTAAAAATTCAGTTAAAGGAATTAGTTGATATAGGTTTTATTCAGCCTAGTACTTCACATTGGGGAGCTCCAATTTTATTTGTAAGGAAGAAAGACGGGACGTTGAGGTTATGCATTGATTATAGGCAATTAAATCGGGTAACAATTAAAAACCGTTATGCATTGCCGCGTATAGATGATTTGTTTGATCAGCTTTGAGGTGTCTGCGTGTTTTCTAAAATTGATTTGAGGTCTGGATATTATCATTTGAAGATTAGAAATGGTGATGTCCCTAAAACAGCTTTCAGGATGCGATATGGGCATTATGAGTTTCTGGTGATGTCATTCAGGTTAACTAATACGCTTGCTGCTTTTATGGATTTGATGAATCGAGTATTCCAGCCATATATAGATAGGTTTGTCATTGTTTTCATTGATGACATTTTGGTAAACTCTAAGTCTAAATCAGAGCACATTCGACATCTTACCTTGGTGTTGAAGAGATTAAGGGAGCATCGATTATATGCTAAGTTTAACAAATGCCAATTTTGGTTGAATCAAGTGGCATTTTTGGGACATGTGATATCTGCTCAAGCTATTTAAGTAGATCCTCAAAAAGTTGCAGCTGTGAAAAATTGGGAGCAACCACAAACCGTCACTGAGGTACGGAGTTTTCTTAGCTTAGCAGGATATTATAGACGGTTTGTTAAAGATTTTTTAATCATTGCTTTGCCATTAATGAGGTTGACTAGGAAAGAGGTTAAATTTGAGTGGGATGATAGTTATGAGCAAAGTTTTCAGCAGTTGAAGTATTATCTCACTCATGCACCTGTTTTAGCACTCCCAGATGATAGTGGCAATTTTGAAGTCTACAGTGATGCTTCCTTGAATGGCTTGGGTTGTGTGTTGATGCAACATGGTAGAGTGATTGCTTATGCTTGACGGCAATTGAAGCCACATGAGATGAATTACCCTACTCATGATCTAGAATTAGCGGCTATCATCTTTGCTTTGAAGATTTGGAGACATTATCTTTATGGTGAGAAATGTAAGATCTTTACTGATCATAAGAGTCTCCAATATCTTTTACTTAAAGGGATCTTAATCTTCGTTAACGAAGATGGATTGAGTTGCTTAGTGATTATGATTGCATGATTGAGTATCACCATGGTCGTGCAAATGTGGTGGCTGATGCACTTAGTAGAAAGACTTCAGAGTTAGAGAATCAGATGGCATGCTTATGCAAGAAGGAAGAATGTTTGTGCCAAATAATATGGAATTAAAGAAAGCAATTCTTGATGAAGCACATATTTCAGCTTATACAATGCATCCATGAGGTACTAAAATGTATCATACCATTCAAACATTTTATTATTGGCCGGGTATGAAAAGAGAAATTGCTGAGTATGTGAGTATGTGTGTCATTTGTCAACAAGTTAAAGCAGAAAGAAAGAAGCCTTTTAGATTGATGCAACCACTTCCCGTTCCACAGTGGAACTGGGAAAATATTACTATGGATTTCGTGTACAAGCTTCCTCGTACACTAAATGGTTATGATGGAATTTGGGTGGTTGTTGATCGGCTTACTAAGTCTGCACATTTTATTCCAGTGAGGGAGAAATATTCTTTAAGCCGATTAGCTGAATTGTTCATATCGAAGATTGTGAAGTACCACGGAGTTCCAATTAGTATTATCTCGGATCGTGATCCTAGATTTACTTCTAAGTTTTGGGTAGCATTTCAAGAAACTCTTGGTTCGAGATTACTTTATAGTACAACATATCATCCTCAAACAGACAGTCAATCTGAGAGGACCATTCAGACGTTGGAAGATATGTTGAGATCTTCAGTATTATAGTTTGGTGACGCTTGGCATAAACGGTTGGACCTAATGGAATTTTCCTACAACAACAGCTTTCATTCAAGTATTGGTATGTCACCATTTGAGGCACTTTATGACAAATCTTGTCGTACACCTTTATGTTGGTCAGAGGTTGGCGAAAGAGTTTTGGAGGGCCCTGAGATTATGGATGAGACTACTCAAAATATTCAGGTAATTAAAGCTAACCTGAAAGCAGCCCAGGATCGACAGAAGAGCTTAGCAGATAAACATGCCACTGATCGGGTATATAATGTAGATGATTAGGTATTTCTGAAGCTATCTCCATGGAGAGGTGTTGTACGGTTTGGTAAGAAAGGCAAAATAAGTCCAAGATACATCGGACTGTATCGGATCACCGAGAGAGTCGGTCAAGTAGCTTACAGGCTTGAGTTGCCTCCGGAGTTGTCTAAAGTGCACGATGTGTTCCAGGTTTCTATGCTTCGACATTATGTTTTAGATCCATTACATGTGATTCCTCCTCAACCTTTGGAAATTAATCCGGATTTGTCCCTTGATGAGGAGCCAGTGACTATTTTGGATTGGAAAGATAAGGTTCTGAGAAATAAGACGGTGCGCCTAGTGAAAGTTTTGTAGAGAAACCACTCACTGGAAGAGGCTACTTGGGAGACAGGGGATCAGATGAGAGAGATGTATCCACGCCTATTTTATGATTATTAGTGGATTGTAATTATTATGTGAATTTCGAGGACGAAATTTTCTTAAGGTGGGTAGATTGTCACAACCCGTTCCGGATGTGTGTTTATTGTTTTATCCTCGAGCATGGAATTGACTAAATTGCCCTTGAACGTTAATTGATGTGTGATATGTACTTAGTTTGGATGTGGACCAATTATGTTAAGTCCTATTAATTTGGACCTAATTTGAACTAAAGAACTTTTGTTTTGTTTGGTGGTTGACCAAACTAGGACCACACACACACACACCTAAACTACCCCGTGTACTCTTTCTCTCATCCCCTTCGCATTTTCTGCATTATCCGTACAAGTGTACGGACAAACTTCAAACCAACCCGTTAGAGCACGGATCGAGTTTTTGGAGGGTGATTTTGTGTTCCTTGTGAGCTTAGGAACCCATCCATACCATTTGTAGGACGTGAAAGCTTCGAAAACCCGAGAACCAAGAATCCCGATTTGAGGTACTATTAATGTGATTGTAAATGGGGATGTTTCAAGGAGTTTTAAGGTCATATGGAGCTTTAGATCGTCTCCACGAAGCTCGGAGAAGAAAAACGAAGTGTTTTGGACGTCGGGAAGCTTAGTTTGGCGAGTTTAAAGTTTGGCCGGATTATCGTGGATTTTTCCAGCAAGATCCTATGATTTTTGGAGCTTGAAATTGGTAAGGACGTGTTCTACTCACTCTAAGCTTCAATTTGATACAAAATTCATGAATTTTGGTGAAGAAATGAAGAAGATATGACGATTTACAGTTTTTCCAGTTTCCGGTGAAACCAATGGCGCCGGCGAACCAAGGAAGAAGACAATCGAATATTCCGTCAACGTTGACAGAATATTCGAACGGCGTCAGGTATCTTTTAACGGTATATGCTTGTTTTAACGGAATATTACTAACTGCTGTTAAAATCTTGTAGGGTTTGGCCGCGTGGGGGTGCATTTGGCCGTGCCTTGGCCGGAGCATGACGGCGTGTGGGGTCATGGAAAATTTTTCTAAAAATATGGAGAGGTTCGTGACGTTGTGTAGGTCATGGTGGTATATTTATTTACCCCAATTAAGCAATGTATGAGAAGTTATTACCTAATTTCGTTTATGTGCTTTAAATGACGTTTATTTAGTTATTTCGCATATAGGTGAGACCTATCCAGAGGATGAGAGCAACCAATCGAGGCTCGAGGGCTACGACCCTTTGACATACCAGTGAGTGGGTTTTTGGTTTTCAGTATATATCTATATGCTTGATATTTTTCCCAGAAAATTGATTTAAATGAAAGTATGTTTTGAAATGTCATGCCTATTGAAATTATACTTAAATTATGAGTTAGTATAATATGCATAAATGTGATTTGGTGCTGTGGACGCTCAGGTAAGTACCAGGTGAGTTGTAGATGGTTTATATGAATTTATGATTATGTGAGATGTGTTGAAAACTCATAAACCTGCACCCTGGTGTTAGTCCTCCTGCCATGGTTAGGGCACAGTCCTTCACGTGATGCTCCCCTCCCGCACCATATGCTCACCTTAGATCCAAGTTAGGTGCACATGCTTGTCGTACAGCCCACTATAGGTGGTTCCGACTCGTAGGTGACCTGCGATTTTTCGCACAATGTTCACGTGATGGTAGCATTAGAGCATATTTATTTTACACCCAACCATGTCGTTCAGACCATTATAGGTGGTTTCGACTCTTGTGCAGGATTTGATTTGATTGAGATTGGTTATGAGCTATAAACTCAGCCGTACAAGCCACTAGGGATGGATCCGGCTGATATGTTATCTCTTATGAGTTATTTCACTTGAATTACTTATATTGTTATTATAAGATATTTGGCATGGCATACTTTACATAATGTGATTCTGAATATGATTTTGAGATATGTATAGCATATTTTCTGGGAATTATACAAGTTTTACTGTAAGGGGTTAGAACTTTTGAGAAATGAAATGATTTTGAAAAGCTTTGTTTTTGCCGACTCACACTTTCTGTTTTGCGCCCCTTCAGGTTTTAAGTGAGAGTGCTCTTTGGTGGCTTACGAGGACTTAGCAGAGGTTCTGACGAATTATCATAAATGTAGGATTCACCTTTGGGTGTTGTAAATTAGAATTGGTCCTGCTAGACTGCACCTAGACTAATTATGCTCTGGTTGTGTATTTCACACTTATACTCGCACTAGCACCTTATCTTAGCTATTACTACTAGTATCTTGGTTTTTATTTATTCGTAATTCTTTATATTATTATTGCTTCCGCATTGTGCACATAATTACGTCACTCTCACGTGACGGCTAGCATGCTTCGATCTAGCTAACGTAACCAAAACATTCTTGTAATTGCAAGTTGTTTGCAATCCCATTTAATTAGCACGTCAAGTAGTAAGAATGGCTTTTTTTTCAAAAAAAAAAAAGTAAAAAGAATTTTGGTGGTCAAATGCAACCAAATCTGATATTATATTCTTCTCATGTTGAGATTGAGAGAGAACCAAGGTTGAATACTTGTATAATATTCACAGCACATTTTTTGGCCATTTCAATATAGTCACCGAGTTAGATTGTTCCAAAACGTTAAACCATAGAAAAAATAAGAGAAATTTTATTTCAATCCCTACAATTACTATATGTTAAACTTAAACTTTAAATGTGAATTGTCTTTTTTACCTTATTGCATAATTACCATCCGGTATAAAATAAAAATAAGAATAAAACTAAAATTATCAATAAATTTCTACCCAATAATCAAATCCTACTATCACATAATCTTTATTCTACTAATTTTGACAGCTTGAGTGATAGGAATTCGAGGTGTTGGGGTTGGACGAAGCAATTCGGATGGTCGTGCTTCTGCATTTTCATCCAAGAAGGCCATTTTCGCTTCTTCCTTATGTTTGCAGGATTATTCCCTCAGTTTTTATTATTTTCTTAGTTTTAACTTTTATTAATTTCTTAATCATAAATTTATACCTCATTTAATGTTTAGAATCCTCTACATAACTCTTAATCAAGACCGTTGAATGTTACAAGATCTAAAGGTTGTAAAGAAGTGTAAAAATGTTTGTCAAAATCTTTGTCCCTTGATCCTATCCCTATATATGTATGTACGTATGTATGTATATATATATATATATATGTATAGGAATAACCAAATGTTATTCACATGAGCTACAATCACAACTTCAAAATGTACATATGTTTAATGTTTCTGGGTCATACCAACCAGTTTCCTTTTTCTTTCCAAATTTGGAGAACCAAGGTCGAAATTAATGGGTTGAACTTGTCCAATCATTGGAATTTGCCTCAGACAAGAAACCAATACAATTAACAGCAAGTACAATGATCTATCATAACAACAAAATCAACAATAATCTATTTCCTCTGTTTGAATGCCAAATTGTTTGGCTGTGGAAAAACTTTTTATTTTATTAATTAGATGTAACATAAAAATAGAGAAAATTTTCTGTTTAATAGAAGGGTTAGTCGACCGTACCTTTTAATACAAAAGAAATATTAGAATGATTAACTGCAAGTACATTATATTACACTGATAGTGTAACAATGTAAAATAACTTACAATAACAGTGTAATATGACGTTCACAACATAACCACCAACCATATGATATTAATAACAATCTGTATTAATCATTGTAATCTTAGCATAATCATATATCCTGTAAAACGTAGGATATTATACTTAGATGAGATTGCATTACACTACCAATGAATAGTTTGTGCTAAATTAATTTAAACTACGAGAAGAGAAATTCAAATTTTATAAGCAAATGAAGAAACAAACAGCTCTAACTAACGTAACCAAAACAAACTTTCTTGTAAATGCAAGTTGTTTGCAATCCCATTTAATTAGCACATCAAGTAGTAAGAATGTTTTCTTTTTTTTTTCAGAAAAAAAAAAAAGTAAAAAGAATTTTGGTGGTCAAATGCAACCATATCTGATATTATATTCTTCTCACGTTGAGATTGAGAGAGAACCAAGGTTGAATACTTGTATAATATTCACACCACATTTTATTTCAAAAGGTTAAACCATAGAAAAATATAAGAGAAATTTTATTTCAATCCCTACAATTACTATATGTCAAACTTAAACTTTCTTGTGAACTGTCTTTTTTACCTTATTACATAATTATCATCAAATGCAAGATAAAAATAAGAATAAAACAAGAACTATCAATAAATTTCTACCCAATAATCAAATCATACTATCACGCAATCTTTATTCGACCAACAAATCCCATCACGTAGTTCTTTAATAAGCTTAATGGAGGAGAGGATTTCTATAAAGTCCAACAGGTTCCTTCCCTTGTAAGCATTTTTTTATGTCTTTTTTACTTTTTTTTTTTATTTTTTTTATTTAAGACTTTGTTAGTTTGTCGTTTCGTTTCCTTAATTAAGTTTCTTTATAATCACTTTTGAAGACATGAATTAGGGTTGTAGGTCAAGACAATGTGTTGTCTCTAAAGTTCGAATCCGTCCTCATAAATTAGAATAGCTTAGAATATGATAATTTTAAATCTCACACCACAAACTTGCGAGACTAAATGCCACACTTGAAACACTCCTAGGCATTTAACTTGTAGATCATACACTCAAAGCCATTTATCTTCAAATAACAGGATTTAACTTTCTGAATCGCTGCTTGTTAAGAGTGGGATTTCCAATAATGATGAGTGAGAAACCCCTTGGTCATCCTGTCAATCATATCCAAGTCATATTGAAACATGGCATCAGAAATTCCCACCATCCCTGGATTCTAGCTGTTGAAAACTGAGAAAACAGTGGTGAATCGTCCCCAGCCGTCAGATAAAAAAGAAGCAAACCCTTATGTAAGAACCTTCTGGAATGGCTCGTTTTGGGTGTCAATAAACCCAGCAAGCGCAACTTCTTTGCTCACAAAGAACGGTTCGGATGCCTGGGGTGGGAGTGGAGGCTCACCAAGCCATCGATTCTCAAGACCGCTCTCGCAACTGAGAGGCCTAAGTAAGTTGAGTCTAAAACGAAGTTATATGAATTTCATTAGATATTGAAACAACACCTTCAATCTAACAAGTTTTGATATACTAATTGGAAGCATGTCTTGAGATAAATTCAAAGGAAAGCTCGCATCGGCTTGGGAATGTCTTAAGCTTCGTTTTTCCAGTCAGGCATCTGCGGTGGCTTTCGTTTACGTTAAGGAGAAACTGAAAAGTTCATCAACCATAAAACATAAATTTCACGTAAGGCACGCGTGGAACGATACATCAACGGTAAAATGATTGTTTTACCTGCCAATTTCGAATTTCCACGCATGCCTTACATGGCACTTCCGTGTAACAGAGTGACAATTTTCAATTTGTCTTTGATTATACAGAAAACACGACTGCGGAGACCTCGTTGAAAATAATATTACAAGCACCAAAAATGTCAAAAACAAAAAAACTAGAGAAACCAAACTCATCATTATACTTGTAAAAACATCCAAACTACAGGAACCAAACAACACCTTGCAAGAACAAAATGGAAAACCCGTGTCTAAGTGCGATTCTTGGCATTACATCCATCAAGCATGATAGTAGCACATTATATATATATATATAAACAGGAACAAGTAGCATAAGACCGAAGCATGATTAATCACAGTAAAAGGAATGATAAACACGAGCCGCAAATGCAAAGCACATCAATCTCAGTAAACAAAATTAAATAATCTTACAAGTGCTCCGTTAATCTCATGATTAAAATTCAAGGAAAGGTTTGCCACTTTGCTCTGCTAATAGATGGTACATCACTTGTAGTACTTTCTGAGCTACTGCATCTTACCTCACTTGTCACAGACGTTCCTTTTACCAATGGAGGCATGAAGCACGATAAGAACTGAAGCTGGTTAATAGTAAATCTCATCACAGGTTTTGCCCATTGCACTGTGTTTACGGCTTGTGGAGCTTGAAACCAAAAACTCTTGGCACGTAACTCTGTGACGCCTTTTGTGGCTTAAGGTGCCCATACGTCATCAAGAACAAGTGCGGAAATGTGGTTCCAAAATATGCTCCATCAATATCTTCAAAGGGTTAAGAAATCAAGATATAAAATCAGAAAGCCAAACAACACTATAAGATGGTAAAATAATAACCGTGCATCTGTAGAAAGAGAGAGAGAGAGAGACTGGATAAGAACAAATGAAGTGATTTCATAAGTTCATAACCAGAGTTATGCAAATCTGATAATATCAGTCGCAGGAAGGACATAAGACCCTACTAATGGTTTACTATAGCTCATTTATAACCACCAGCAGACGAAGTGTCTGCAAACTCGGTGGTTATACTTCCCACTCAATGATCAAATAAAATCCATGTCCAAATTTCTTGCTCCTGATATTGGCACTTGCAAATGGAAGACGTATTGTCCAAATTTCTTGCTCCTGATCAGTTAAAGTAGGTTTTTCAAGCAGTTGCACTAAGCCTCGTGCCAACCACAAGACCAGAATGAAACTGCTAAAAATGTAGATGACCCCAAGAATAATATTAGACTGTCAAATGAGATTTACAAGAAAACACTGAACTTGAGCTACAAAAGTCCAAAAAGGGTAGAGTTTCTTTCGTCAAAATTAATAATAAGGCTCATCTAACAATTGAAAACGTAAAACCGAAAAGAGATAAGTATGAAAAGAACTTTAGTGCATACGCAAAATTTAAGCATTCAAGGATACTGCCTTGGTACTTCGATCGAGGATAATATATATCTTCGCATTTGGGGCAGTATATTTTTACAGTGCTAGAACGAGGAATGTCCGATTGACCAACTGGAAGGCAGGGTTGTCCACAGCAGTAAACTCTTGGGCATCTTCCAAAGTCATAGTTCTTGTATTTCTCCAACTGTAGAACTTTTAAGATCAATATTCTGACAAATAAAGATCCAATAAGAAACCAAGATATAAAACTCACAACAGTCAGAATCTTACCATTGCAGACATTCCTTTGCTAGTCAGTATGTATCGAACATGTATAAGACCGTATAGCATCTCCGCTGCTGATTCAACCAACTCATTCTGCTCTTCAGTGAACATGTCACCTGTACAGAGGTCCCCATTTATTAGGTGCCTCAATGACAAAAAGGTAAAAGGAGCACAACCAGAGAAGATAGGCAGAGAGAGACAGAGGTTAAGACAGACAGACATAGAGAGGATAGAGGTCTACTTTATTTCATCATACATTACTAACTGCTATCCAAGTTTCAAACCCAATATACTCCTTTTTATAGGTTATTTAGAGTTCTAAGCCAGTTTTATCTAGGAATTGCATGCTTTGACTTTTGAACTCAGACTCCCACATTGATATTTCAAAATTAAGTATTCATATTTCATACCCATAAAAACTTTAGTCTCAAAACCCACACCGTAAGCTAATTTACGAATATTTGTTCCTCACTCTAATGCTATATGCAAAACCAAATCAATAAAATATCAATGTTAATGGGCAGCCGGTGTCCGCTGCAGCCAGGGTTAAATGGTGTCACCCAATATGCAGTAAGATGTCCACTACCGGTAACCATACTAAACATATCAAGGCTCCTTGACTCAGATCTCACACAAGGCCATGACTACCAATTGAAGACCCAATAGGGTGTCACAAATCTTCTTTATTGCCAACTAAGTTTCATATCCATCTATAATCCACTAGACTATTTTACTCAAATAACCTAGAACTGCACCAATTTCTTTTCATGGAATATATTTTCAAGTAACTTGCTAATCAACTAAACTAAACTACATATACAAACTAGCTTATGTAACACATTACCTGGTTCGCCTCAAAACCAATTTATATAATTCAAGCGTACTATCCATACTTCTTATATATATTGGTTGAGAAATTGTAATAAAAAAAACAAAACAAAACAAAACTATATCTAAGCATTTCAAAAAGTGACAACAGCCTTGTGCACAAAGCATAGATTAATATCCAAAAACACTAAGGGCTCGATTGGAAGTTCTTTTAAATGACTGAAAGTAATGTTTTTGGAACCAATCCTTAGTAAAAATGCAAGTTAATCCTGGAAAACACTTGAAGTGCTTCCCACAAGAAGCACGTAACTTGTGCTTCTTGCAGAACACACTTCAAGTGCTTTTGGAACGCAAAAACATTTTCTCTAAAAGCGCTTTCAGTCATTTAAAAGCACTTCCTAAATGATCCCTAATAGACTTTCACTCCAAGGAAAATTTATTAAAAGAGAGTGGCCTAAGTTTAACAATCAAATAGTATGCAATTGTTATTAACTTTACTTTTAAGAGATGTAAACAAGATTATTTATACACGCGCACTCACACACATCATAGTAAAAACCCCACTAGCATACACAAATTCTTACCATGAGAAGATTCAACATCCAAAATCAGATCAAGTGCATAATCATAATATGGAACTTGACTGCTCAAACCGCAGAGATTAAAATCATCTTGGATATATTCATCATCCACTTCACAAAAAAATTCATTTCCTCGCAAATTGCAGAACCATGAGATCCAAGATGTGTCATCTCCATCAGAACCACTGACATCTGATTCTTCACTGTCTGTTTCAGATTCCTCTGCAATTAAATCAAACTAATCATGTAAAAACGACTTTCATGCTTTTTCAATAGAAAAAGTGAACAACACTAAAAAGATGTCAAAGTCCACAACCGTGAGACTAGAATTTGGAAAAGAATTAAATTGAAAACTTTTAAGACTTGGAACAGCTAAGAATCTTTCCATTCAAGGTATCACTCTACTCCGAACGAGCAATAAATGCGTGAACTTTCAACTTTTCAATATCAGGGCCCCTTTACAAACATAAACTCAGCGTACAATAACATTAGACCCACATTCCATATATTCTCGGTGACTAATCCGTAATCACACACGTAAAAGACAATGAAATTCAAAATTAGCACGTCAAAACGTCAAAACCATTACATATGGAGCAAGCCCAGATCATATAAGAAAGTTGCTGCTAATTACCTTAGTCCTAAAACACATTACTATCTATCCACTCCCCATAAAATACGAAAACAAAAACCATCAAACCAAAATCTAACAAATTCACTTCTCAAAAACCAAGAAAACGAGTTTCCAATTATTCATATACCAACAAATTAAAACAAAAAAATCCCCAAA